>JANCMC010031751.1:25187-73845 GCA_024363005.1 Charaxes varanes | reverse complement strand
CAATTCGTCTACAATCATGACGCTGCCTCTAATTATAAAGACAGGAGTAAGAGAAAGGGATGGAGTAAAAGGATATAAAGGTAGATGGGAGAAGAGAAACGATGCGGATACTACTGTCACGGAGAGGAGTGACGTAGTGGATCTGACCAGTTATCGGACAGATAAAGGAAGAACCACCCCCTGGGAGTAACAATCAGATTAAAAAGCGAGACGCTTCTAAGTTTATTTAGTATTTTTCGACTAAAAAAAAGGAGGTTCTTAATTCATTGCAGTCTTTTAAAACTAATCGTATTTCCTGTCCTTGAATTTCTCGATAGAAATCACATTTCCATTTTAAATTTTAAGCCGACGATTCGAATTATTCTTCGTCACGTAGTTTTAATTGGAAGATGAAATTATACTATAATTATTACCCAACATACGGTCACTATATCTAAATATCGGACGCGATAAAATTGCACATGAGGGCATTTTTTGTAAAATGTGTTTATTTTTTTCTATAAAAAAAAAACTTTTTTAAAATAGGAGATTAAAGATCATTCATCGGACAGGTATTGAAATGACCTTAATCCCATATTAAAAATATACGTACTTTTTTATGTAAAAAAAAATGTTTTACAAAATAATGTTCTCATGTGCAATTTCATTGCACTCGAGTGTATTATTGTGATGTAACAACATTGGCTATAAACACTAGCAAATACCGTGAGCGTTCACGGCATAGCCAAACTTATACCTGTCAGAAAACTCTGGCAACGTTACTAACCAACAGGAACACCAGACTCCGCGAATAGTTTAGCTGTCATTTACTGTTGAATGTATTTCCCCAGGCGAAAGAACATATTTCCCTAGGCAGGTATTCGTAATTTTGAATTTTGAACATTTTGAATACTCGTTATTTAATATATATGATTAGTGAAAAAAGGAGATACAACGGAATAGCTCCACATAAGACGATAGGTACAAGAACACAAGGCAAAAACGCGAAGATCTGTGAATCGGGAATACCTATTACTTACAAAGAAGCCGCCCTATTCAAGTGCCAGGGTTGCATAACAACGGATACTACAATAATACGATCAATTTTGATGTACGGCTGTAAGGCTTAGACGTTAACCCATAAGGAAGAAGAAAAATCCGATGGTGTTCTCTTGTTTACTACTCACTTTGCGTCGCTACATCAAAAGGAGTACGCGAGTAAAGAAGGTAGGGCACAAATAAAAAGGGTTCACCACAAAAAAAATTAAAAATGATATAAATTAGACCAAAAGTGGAATTCAATGCGAATAAAGTCATAGCTAGTATATAAATATATAGAATCCAGTCATTTCTCTTCATATATCGAGTCCGTCTTGACAAATATATATTCTCAACTGTTGTCCCCGATAATAAATTTTCTCGCGAAAAATTCCGCACTTTGTCTTGTTTATCTTGTCCTTTTCGTCCGATATATTTCGAGGCAATATTTGCCATCGCCGCTTGCTTTCACCCCAATTTTCACGGTCTATAAATCCTTGCAATTGCTTCCACACAATATGGTTTTCACAAGCGACAAAAGCTTAAATGTTAGGTTTGGAAAACTAAAAAAAAGTGTAAGGTGTCGTGCCAATAGAACGCGAATGTGCGATAAGAGCGAACCTCATTCGCACAAACGTGCGATCAAACATATTGATGTCTAAGAAGTGTCCGAATTGAAATTCGTGCTTTAACAATTCTTAGACATCAATGTGTTTGATCGTACGTTCGTACTAAGTTCGCTCATATTGCATATTGGCGTTCTAGTAGGACAACGCCTGATAAGTAATATATTGTAAACACATCTTTTTTACGAGCAGAAGGTTTCCCTGAGTACACTACCAGAAGCTTGGTAGGTGCGATGTCAGCCTTTTGGCCATAATTATGCTCTTATCTTGCACTGGAACTGTAGTTGACCTTAGTAATGATGTTTGACGCAAGTTGTTCCTTGCATATCGCAAGATTGTAGAAATTTGATTTTGGACATCGAGGTGGTATATGCGGGATTCGATTTCTTCTGATTCCGAAAATTTATAGTCATAATGCCTGCCTTTGAGGAACGACTTTTCTTTTTTGAAAATTGCTTTGAAATTTTGATTAAAAGTACCGTAGCTACCAGAGCGATTCTCACAAATAAATAGCGGCAGTAAAAATAATTCAAGGTCGAACTTAGTACCAATAAACATCCCTTAATACTTGGTTCACCGAATTCCGATATTAACTTAGTTACCAGAGGGTATTAAATTAGGTCACTAATGACGCACGAGCGAAATTCGCGGCTTGCGGTCTTGTACCGCTATATCTAGACCATGGAACTACTACGGGAACAGCCCTAGTATATCTCCAAAAGCCTAATTTCTTTTTTATGGTGGCTAATGCTTAGGACATTCCCAAGTTATGCGTTAGTATCACATACACATGTCTTTAATCTTTCAACATGCGGTGACCCTTAGCCAAATGCAGTGTATTCCTGATCCCATAGGTACTTAGATTTGAAAATACGACGGGTATTCACAGCCTGATTGAAGCGAAATGTCTCAATTAGATGAGGTCGAGACCGAATGGTACTAGGGCAAATCCAGGTAGTCTAGATCCTTTTACTGTTTTATTTGCAATGAATAGTTATTTATGAGCGTTACTCAAGTGAGTATTATAAACATGCAGGTGGCATGTTTATAATATAAAAGTTTCCTTTTTGGATATTATTTTATCTATACCTAATATACATACTTTATCAGAAAAATCGAACACTTCCGTTTTTTATTCCCTTAATACACATAGTATTCTGATAATTACTACGAAACATAAACTTGCAAGGTGTTTCGATTTTTCTGATGGGAAGTATATATAAAGCTGAAGAGTTTGTTTGTTTACTTGACCGCGCTAATCTCAGGAACTACTGGTCCGATTTGAAAAAATCTTTCAATATTAGACGGCCCATTTATCGAGAAAGGCTATATATCATCATGCTTAAATTTAATCTATTTTTTTACCTAATTTTGCGCGGACGAAGTCAAGGGCACAGCTAGTCATTTATAGCAAAGAAGAGGCGTAGTAAGACTAAGACATTCAAAGATGTTTATGAGTAAATTAGGGACTAGTTTCCACAAAAACATCTTGGGCTGGAGTTGGAACCAATTAAGATACGTAATGGCAGTTTTTACTGGTCATTACGGAACGGGGGAAGATCTGTTTCGAATGGCTCTGAGTAGTCTTTACTACTTATAGGAACTAGTATTTATAACAAACTTTCATAGCCTGTAATGAGGAACGGAAGTCATTTAGGGCTTATGTTAATGTGATGGCATGGCCAGAATTAGAACTAACCCTTTTGGTGAAACCTTACATCTATCCGAGGATTATCCTTCTTTTTGCTTTCTTATGCCTTCAAGTTGCGGACGATCATAAATCTGCTCATGCCTTGTAATCGTATACATGAATAAAATATCCTTAAAAAAAAATTAGTTACGGTAGTACAAAATATGAAGACGTTCACTTTATGTTTCGTAAAAATACATACTATAAATTCAAATATAGGATGATTATCCGTATATCTTCTTTTTAGCTCCAAGACATAGGGCCCTAGTACTAGACCGGGATAACGCTAGGAAGAAGAGATCTCTATATCTTCTTCATCCTAGCGTTATCCCGGTCTAATAAACTAGGGTCGGCTTTGATTGCTAAGGAGTTAGCTCTGGGTGAGTTAAGATTATCGCTTGCCATCTGACATCATCCCCGGAACCCCAAAATCTCTATAAAGTCTCGACTAATATTACTCAGTGATATTAATCGGGCCTCACTGCTTTACGTGCCTTCTGAAACACGGAGGAAAAACTGAAGTAGCCTACGTTGAACATCAGCTATCTGTCACAGAAAGTCCCGTCAAAGTCGGTTCAGCCGTCTCGGGATCACTCGGAACAAAGAAAAAGCCAAATAGATAGACAGATGTACAAGTTTTTTTCATTTCAAAACAATCAAATTAAGAAAATATTTTCGATGTTATAAACAGATACTTCAATTTTATTTATACGCATTTATTATGGTTAGATTAGACCTGAGATTTATGAAAAGTAATCTTTCATTAGTAAAATTTCATTATAGATCAAGCAAACTTTAAGAATAATATAACAGCCCCTGAACAGTCAGACCTACGGAATTTTAAAAAAGCTGAAAGTTTGTCAGCGCATGCTCTTACTACAGGCAAGAACAACAGTATAAATCTTAAAATAATCTGGTAAAGTGTATTAGGTTATGATACGGAACCCTTAGTGCAGGAATCTGACTCGCACTTGCACATCAAATTTAATTTTAATATGCTAAATAAACATCTTACAACTCTAAAGTTCACTCCAAAAAGGTTTCATCAGACCTGCCAGCATACAAAGAGATCACAAAATAGTGGAGTAAGGTATATTAAATAAAAAAAAAAACAATATAGACATACAATAATTTAATACCAATCTTAAATATTTACAGTAAACAAGCTCAGACCTGCTAATTTGAACATTGCCTCATCAAGATTTAGTTAAATATTTACTGTCAAAATTTAAACATTTGAAACTCTTCTACTATTTACAAGTAGTCTCGTAATTTCCAAAACGGCGTGACCGATTTCGACGAGACTTTCACGGGCTGATAGCTGATATTACGAGGAAAAACATGGGCTACTTTATTTTTAGAATACCTATTAGGGTTCAGCACAAAAAGTAAAAACTCAAAATTTACAAAATCACTGAATTGTCTCAGGCGAAGAAGAAATCGAGGCTTTCAGCTAGTAAATAAAAAGACGAAAATAATATAACTCGTAAGAGGAATCAGTGTCACGTCAGTCGCACTATATCATAGTCTGTGACAGCTCTCAGCTCAAATAAAACACGATCTTTCGGACGTGTGTTGTTTGAAGGCAGTGCTACGCTTTTAATTTCAGAATCCTGTCAGTGGAATTTTATGGCATTTTTTTATATTGCCATTTAAAAATTAGAAAAAGCTTAAGACGAGTGTAAATTTGGGAACGAAATTTATAGATGAAGTTTAAAAATTTCGAATTAACTAAAATAGTTTAAAAATTGTTCTGATTCTTAAAAAAAGAGATGATTTTGATGCTAACGTGGTGTTTATTAGCCTTTTGTACATTCTAAATAATATATCTAGATACTGGTTTAGAAACATATATGTCTTTACAAAAGTGTCTACTGAAATCGGTGGACTTTATAAATATGATAACAAACTTGTGATAGATGTACAAAAATAATAAATAATCAAGTATCGGTAAGACACCAGTATTGTAAATGATAAGGCAGAATGAATTGATTTAATACTCACACTTCCTGCAATTTTGACCACGGGACGCTGTCGGGCGCGCAGGGTGTCGCACGCCACACGGGGGGGGGGGGGGGGGGGGGGTGTTAAAAAAAGAATTCGTGTTGTGTAGTTTATGGATGATACCTTGCTATTATATTCTTCTGGATTTCTCAATTACCTTACAAAGTAAATTTGTTTTTTCTTCCTGTAAATCTGATTGTATGTATAAAAGTTGTAAGTTGTAGTTGTAAATAATATCATAAAATAAACGTGTTATTAAAGTTTAATAATTGTTTGTTACACTAATAAATAAAGATATGTTTTTCCTTGTTCCAGTTGGCTTTCTAATCCTTGTGTTCTATCTATGGGGTACGCCGTACAAGCGAGGATTTTTCTGCGACGATGAATCGCTTAAACATGGAGGATATTCGTAGATGCACATTTACAGTAAGAATACTTTAAGTATAGCCAATATTACTTTACACCTCTTACTTCATCTAAAGGATTGTATTGTTCGCTATCTATATCGTACTGTTATCGACAATTAGCATAATTTAAAAGGTTTTTCTCTTTACTTCCCTTCCTACCACGACCATGTTGTGGTAAGCTCTTTGTAATCCCTAAATAAACCAAGGGAAAATCAATTTCACGCGCTACCGAGATCTATTAAGTGGCGAAAGAGGATATTCTCGGTCATTTGGAAGATTATATTATTATAAAAGAATTTATCTAGTCATTCCAAAATTACGCGCCAGCGCCCTGTGAAATTAAATCTGAAGCGGACCAAATTTTACAGATCTTCGTTTAGTCCTTTGCAGTTTACACTGACACCAGTCACCACCAGGCACATTGTATTGTTTTGACATTTCATAGCTGATTTGACATTTTATATATATTTTTTTTCTGTAGTCTATGATAAATGCAAAGATATATATGGTACCATTTTGTTCATGTAAAAGTAATAAACCAATCAAATATTTTTCTGATTGTAGATGATTCATAAACTCTTTTTTATTTACGTATTCTACGTGGTATTTTATTCCGATGAGTTTTTAATGTCTTATGTTAATAAGAAACTACTCTTCTCACTGCAATAAACCACATATTGTCAGTTCGAAATTTATTATGATATTTATAATGCTCATTAGGCTGGAGCCAGAAATAGCTCAAAGTTTCTATCACCCGGTCGCAGCCAGAGCAACTTAACTTAGCGATCGACTCAAATGCCGACCGCCGATTAGGCCACGACCTCCTCAACTTATGGGTTTATTATCTATATGTATATATTTACAATAAAATATGTATAACAGGCGGCTGTTACCTATAACACAGATATTAAGTTATCTACCTTAGGAACAGGCGCCCGTATGTCATGTTAGTGATAAAGATAATATAAAGATATATTTATAAAAGAATTGTTTCATAGTACAATTTAGTTTAACTATACAATTAAAATTAACTTTAAATAATGATATACTTTGAGACGAGACGAATTTCTTAGCATTCCATGGATTCACCGTGCGGGTGCCGGGTCCATCGCGTTGCAGAGGAAGGCAAATATAACAATTAGTTAAAGACAAATTTCTTTTTCTTTGTAATTTTGGTGAGTCCAGTGGATAAACCAGTTTTTTATTCTTTTATCTATTGCTATATACATAAAATTGAAATGTCTGCCTGTGTTTGTCAAACGTAGAAGTTTTTACAAATTCTTTAAGAATTGTTTCTAAAAATAAAATAAAAAACCGTTGCTTTTGTTTAACATCGTTCAAATATTTTGGTGTAAAGTATACAAAGTTATTCGTACTGTTACAATGTACGAAGTTATTTGTCGCATTTGTTTACCGGTACCTGAGCACTTGTTGACGTTATATCGATCAAACACTCGTTGACACGCATTTGAGCAGCGCTTCCCAAACTATATATTCAAGGCCTTCTTCTCGTGGCTCGACTCTTCCGAATCAGTGGTAGCTTTTAAAATATTTGACAATTCAAAAGAGCTTGTAAAAGTCTACTCGAATAAAATATCATTTGAATTTGAAATCAGATCTTTTAAACTACGGCAACGGATTCTAATGCAGGAATAAACAGAGCGAGTCAAGAGGAAGTTTTGTATGTATGCAAAGCTGGAGCGGGCCAGTAGTGAATAAATAAAGCTCAGGCTGGACGAGTGCACAGTGCTCAGTAAATCTTTTTCCTAGTTCTATTCCGGTTTAGTACCCGGTACCGCTTAGATTGCAGAAAATTTCGCTGTGGGACGAGTCAAATGACCGGCTGCCGCCTGCCATCAGACGTCATCCCCGGAATCCCCTCAATCTCACGAACATTTTCACTCAGTGTCATTAATCGGGACCCACTCTTTTACGTGCCGTCCCAACCAACCAGCATTACAATTGGTCACACAAATCTATCACACGGCCGCTTTAAGACCTACTTAACCTAGCGATCGACTCAATATCGGTCACTGATTAAGATGCAGTTTCTTCTTGCAAAGTGCTCAGTAAATGCCTACTTACAAACTTGCATTTTTAGGCGCGGCTGGGTCGCGGAGCGCCGCTAGAGGCTTGGGCCTCGTGGCTGGAGAGCATGGTGCGCGCCGCTCTGGCGCCGCACGAGCGCCGACCCGATTACACGCCGAGAGCGCGCCGATTGCTGCTCGATTGGTCCTTCTACTCGTCGCTGGTCATACGGGAGCTCACGCTTAGGTACGTGTTTAAAAAAAAAAATGTTAGTACTTTTTACTAAGTACCCTCCTACTGAGTTTAAATTAAAGCATGCGTTAGGAGTGGGTGCGACAATACCCCAGTGGCATCGGGGTTCGAACCTGGTATTTTGTAGATATCAGTCTATCCCTCTTACTGTCGAGATACTGAGGCTCAAACTATTGTGAGCGATAAATAATTAAACTGTTACCGATAATTTCGATAATAATTAGCTTATTACAAACGGCGCAACATCGCTATTTGTTGAAATTAATACAGGAGGCCAATGCCCAGCCGTGGACAACCCCAGGCTGATATAATGAGGATATCATTAATATATTTGTATATATTATTAATAAATATAAATACATATAGGACTATATGACACACAGACGTCTGTTCCTAAGGTAGACAACTTAATGCCTTTGTTATAGGTAACAGCCACTTGTTATACACAAATATATTTTTTTAGAAATATATAATTACATACATATGAATAATACACCCAGACTCGAGTTGAGAATCGAACCCACGACCCCCGGAGCAGAAGGCAGGGTCACTGCCTACTGCGCCAATGGGCCAGCTAAATTGTTAATATAATTAATTCGTTATTACTACTTGTACAAATTGTCCTATAGTATTAATAATATTTAGGTAGAAACCTAAATATTGTACTTATTAAACCATGTTGGAAATGTGAATTTCAATTGACTTTATACAAAAGTCATTAGAAATAATGTGTTTTATACAAAGATCTAGTTATATTTATGCAAATTTTTTTATTATACTGTAATTATATGTTAATCTTTATTTGTATACAATATATTAGTTATTGAAGGCATTATTAGTGTTGATACGACTCAACAAGTACGAATAACTTAATTATTCGTCCTTGTTACATCTTCTTTCTACCTAGCGCTATCTCAGTCTAGTGCCAGGGTCTACTTAAATGCTGAGGATGTGGCTGATGAGCGGTTTCTTGTTAATTCTTAATACTAAATATCAACTAACTACTGTTACTATAATAACGGTTGTACCGTCGCTTCAGGTCGGCGGCGTCGTTTGGTTCGTTCCACCTCATCCGTTTGCTATACGACGAGTACGTGTCGTTCCTCATAGAGAGGCGCGTCGCCGAGCATCGGCAGGAGCCCCCCATCGCCGTCATGCAGCGCGCCATGGTGAGAAACTAGTGTATTCAACAGCAGTATATATCTATAAACGAATATCTCCAGTAATATCGACAGTGATATTTTCAACATAACAGGCTAGTTGACAAATTTTCAGAAACTAGTCAATAACATGCCTTGCAGTCAACTAAAACTAAAATATTAATATTACAGAGAAAAACGAATTTCCACCTGGTTAATTTCGCGCTTTTGTAAATCCACGTAAATTTTAAGGGCAAGACGCTCTGACTATAATGGCGTCTTGTATGACGTAACGACGCACGCAGTGACGTCACGCGTTCAGATTGCTGTTTGGAGTCACGTCATTTATTTATATGTTATATATATTTTCAAAATTTTAAACAATTTTAACATATTTTAGTAATTTCACATGATTTATGTAATATTTAAACCTTTGTCAATTATCGGGAACAAAAATTTATTAAGATTTATTTTAGTGGAAACTTCTCTATTACAAAATAGATGGGAATATTTTAGCACGAGGCTTAGTTCCCCTCTCTAATGTCTTAAAGTGAAGACATAGAATGTTAGTGATTAGGTGTGTATATGGCGCGGACACAATTCGGAAAGTAGACTTTCAGTCGCAGCCATGGTTCTAGTCTACTTCCTTTGATGTAACGCAGATTTTTTTTTCGTTGAGTAGTACCTCTTTGGCACATTTCCTTTGCCATGGAAAATTGACCATTTTTGACTGGTCAACAAATAACTGAACTCACCGTATCAGTATTCACAGAAAAAGATTTTTTTTGTTGTAAATATTTAAAATAAGACATTGTAATCTATGTTCTGGTGTTTGATAGGACGATGACGAAGAATTGCCCGAAGAAGAGAACCGCGAAACCGAGGAAGACGAGGGTGAGGCCGACTGGGACTGGGAGGACGAGGACGACGAGCCGCCCGACGCCAAGCGCGCCAAGAGCGAGGAGTAGCATATGTAAGTCCTCTCTCACTGCCCTAATCTCACTTTATGTAGAGCCATTTATTTGCTTCTTCTTCAACCTGCCCTTGTTCAACCTTTATGTAGATACATTTATTTGCCTATTTTTTGCCTATCCTGTCCGTATCCCGCTTTATGTAGAGTCATGTATTTGGCTTTTTTTATCCTGCCCTTATCCCACTTTATGTAGAGTCATGTATTTGCCTTTTTCATCCTGCACTGAACATGTTTCGCTTTTCCATTCTGCACTATCGCTCGCGATTTCAGAAATGACACCTATCCTTCTCAAATCCTCATTCTCAGAATCAATAAACCATTTTCAAGACATTTTTCTCTATAGATGTACAAGACTCTTTAAGAATTTATTTGTAAACGGAAGGAGTTGACATTATGAGAGAATCAAACACAGTTAATAACGAGTGTATTCGTTTCAGATCTATAGCTATGTAACGAGCTCCTTCAGATTGTTTAGATGACGGATCACTTAGCATCATATCCCTAACGGACGAAGTATAAATTGTTTGTTTGTTAATACCGGTATCTGAATTTTACCATCGCATACATAAATCGATAAGCATTACGGTTTATAATTAAGTGCGCCAACTGAAAAACTGAGCTGAAATATTTTCTCGCATTTAATTTAAGCACAACTCTGTGGGAAAAAACAGCTTATAAAATGTTCTTGGGCGACGAAAAGAGTTTCTGTACGCATTTTCTAGGCGAAGGCAATTATAAAACTCTTGAATGAGAAAACATCCATGATATGGCATCATGGATCTCTCCTCATTCACGAGTTGTCTCACTCGTGTCTTCTTATTCATGAGTTATCTCACTCGTGTTTTCTCATTTATGTGTTGCCTCACTCGTGTCTTCTCATTCATGAGTTGTCTTACTCGTGTCTTCTCGTTCATGAGTTGTCTCACTCGTGTCTTCTCACTCATGAGTTGCCTTACCGCATCTGCGATCCCCCAGGTGTTGCAGTTGTCCATGGGCGTCGGTAGTCACTTAAGAGTACCGCCTGCTCGTTTGCCCCTTGTCATATAAAAAAAAGTAATTTGGCACAATTGGAGTTCATATAGATGCGAATGCTAATATTTTATTTTATTATATATAATATGCAATATTAATATATTAAATTATTAAAATAAACTTACACGCACACCAATGGCCAAACTATTTATACTGTTTACACACACATGTATTGGCTGTTGTCAAAGCGTAATCGTGACAACCGTGTGTTGTATTAATTGCCAAATTTTATTTTTCTGTGAATTGAACAATGTATGTGGTTGTATGCAAAAAAGTTTGTAGGGGTATTTTAACCAGTCGGCGTTTTATTCTATTAATTTAATGCATTAATAATGCATATTCTATAAAAATATTAGCATCCGCACACCATCCTATGTATAAACTATAATTATGTCAAATTTCGTAGTCCTCTGTAAGTGCAATTTTCTTAAAATGGCACCGGAAGTTTTCACTTCACTTATTATTATATAGATACATAAAATAATAAGTGTTTATTGCACGACTCATAGTGCATTAAAGGGTGCTTTAAGATTTATTTTTTACTTAATTTCCGCATGTATTTTTAGTGTTATCGCTTTATTGGTTAATGGAATCGAGATGGTTTACGTACCATTTTAAAGATATTTTAATGAAGACTAATTTTTTTTATAATTATTATTGGTTTTAGGGTTCATTGGTATGCAGCATTACACCGATTTTCCCTCGTATTCATTCGCGGATTAAAGCAAAGTAGTTTAGTGTTTCATGCATGTCATGGGTTTCTATCAGTTATTCAAAATTGAAATTAAGCTGCCCAATATTCCAGTTTTTGATGTTACTCCTCGGAATCGATTTTCGTATTAAAATTTGGTGTGTGTAAATAATTATGGTAAGAATAAATTCCCTTCTTATTTCGGAGCGAAAACACAGGTATTTTGGTAAATCCTCTAAACATAATCCGAGCTATGGTTGGTTTAATCATTGCAATCTACGTTACGCTGGTGATTTATTTAAAGTTCTTAACTACATCGTGTGATTGTATTAAATCTTATGAAAATTGAATTCGTCCTTTGCTATCGACTCTTTTCTAGCCAGATAGCACACAGTTACACTCAAATAATTTTATTGAAATGGAACGAGCGAGAGATAAAATATTTAAAAAAATATACCTACTTCCTTGCCTTATGTGTTGCCGAAAAAAAAAAAACCTGCTCGGGGTTCTTTACTCTAGTATAACATAATAAGTTTTAAAAAAAAGGACAATAAATATATATTAAAATCATACATAAAATATTCAAGATCCAAACGGCATACCATGTTTTGAAAAAATAATCAATGATTAATTCAATATACTTACGATTCTACCGTTAATTTATTTCTTGGCTGGAGATTGTTTGGTTTCTTTCAAGTTTTAGAACTCTATATTTTGCTACTTACATTTATAAGGTATCTCTTATTTTTTTAAACCGGACCAGTAGTTTCTCAGATTAGCGCGTTCCAGTAAACAAACACATTCTTCAGCTTTATATATTAGTAAGTATAGATAACCCATCATAAATTGAAATTTTAAACTGAAAGAATGTGGAAATCCTCGATTTAGAAGTACTGTACAGTTTGGTAGCATTACCAGGATATTTTGGCAATCTCTATATTATCTATCTTGGCAATCTCTAATCACATATTAATAAATAAATAGCTTTATAGAACAAAGCAGTATAAAACGGACGATCGGAGCGATGGAGGAAGATTTAAAGGGCAATTTCAAAATAGGCACCCCCATTTTTTACTATAAAGGGAAAAGGAAAGGGAAAGGGAAAGCGAAAGGGAAAGGGAAAATGGTACATATTTTTCCTAACCGGTTAGACTAATTCTTATGCCGTAGCCCGACATAGTTCAAAGTGTTTGTACATTGTTGTGTGTCCTCGAAGACTTCAAACTACTACAAAACTTTGCGCAGTTACACGAAATGATCATTGAAATAATCATTCAAATGAAGTTATGTCTGGCTCCGGCATTATGGAAATGTATGAGTTTGATTCGGTCTTTCTTCACGTAGCGATCAAGTATCGGGAGTTTTTTAAATTTTCTGTCAACATTTATTTAAAAACAACTTCTGACGGTAATATTTTATAAAACATTATTGTAAATAACAAAAAATAAAGGAAAATATGTGCCTCAAAGACTATCAAGTGTGTTTCAGTAATTATCTTATTGAGTCAATGAACAATATTTGTACACGTATAAAGCAGTTCAATTTTCGGTACAAGTCCCATCAATATCGAAAAAAAAACTGTGTGTGTAAATCCGACTAATTTTCAGAACTATGTATAGTCGACCAAAAATTGGTTTGCCACGCTAAGCTCGAATGTCATTTGCACGTCTATTAGTTAAAAGGTTTAATTTTGCTTGTTATGCATTACGTTAATTTCTAACAGTAGCCCTCAGCAAAATTTTCTTTAACTAGGAGCTGTCAAATAATTGATAGAACCAGGAGTTACTTTGCGGAAGTCTATAACATGCATGAAAAACTAAACTACTTTGCTTTAATCCGCGAATTAATACGAGGGAAAATCGGTGTAATGCTGCAACCCGAAATATTTTTGTATAACAGGCATATGTTACCTATAACACAGGCATTAAGTTGTCTACCGTAGGAACAGACGTCCGTGTGACATATATAACATAGATCGCATACCTAAGTAACATAGACCGTTTAAACAAAAGGGGACAACACCGCTTAATAATTTCTACCCTATTGATGGAATGTAGACTGAAATAAGTTCCATTTAACCAGCAAATATTACCAGAGTTAATATTAAGTTCATTTAACATTAATATCCAATTCGGATATGGCGTGTAGTATTGAATTGTAAGCTTGGAAACGTGGTTGCTTGATCGTAATTGTGTTTCAAATTTCAAATTACTAAATACATAATGTACTAAGAGATATCAAAGTTTTCCGACTAAAGCTCCAAATGACATAAGCACACCTCACACGGTTATTTACATATATCAAAACTCTAACCCAGTTCCAGATGAAACGAATTTTATGATAGCCTTCGCAAGATCTAATAAAGCTGTAAGTTCTCATTTTATTCTTCCTATAAATATGGCTAGCTAGTAGAAACTAGTCATCGAATACAAAACCCTCCCATGTAACGTTGTTTTTTACTGTTATGTAAATTTGTTTTACCGATTTTTTCTGTGATAAAATAAATATTTTGAATATTTTTGTAGATACTTAATAATAATTCGTAAATGAGAACTAGTCAAGTCAGACATTATGCTTCAATATATTATCCTAAGCTCTAAGGGGACATGATATATTTTTTTTATGTTACATGGGGTAACAGCCCCATATCGGAGCACTTTTTTTGTATATAGAATATAGGTTTTGTAGCTGTTACCAGTTTAATGAACCAATTAAAAAAAAAAAAAGATGATGTCTGCATTATTTGGTATTTTTTAATTATTTCATTGAGTTTTTCTATCTATCGTTTTTATTAAACCCTCTCAGAAATAATGCTAATAAAAATAATGTGAGTCAAATATACTCAGCGGTTTTTTAATTGTAGCAAGAAAAATACTTTATTTGGGCTCAATACCGAAAGGTGTGCCAGCAAACCATCTCTGAATCTCGTGAAATATAACACAGAATTTTATCAAAGTCGGTCCGGCGGTTAAGGAGGAGTTGGGTGACAAGGGCTTTCGATAAAGTCGAATTGTATATGTTGAAATGATTTACGAAACCGTTTTTTTTGGCGCCATTGAAATCGTAATTCTTTTTTTAATTCAACCCAGTATTTGCTCTGAAAACCGATAAAGGCAATCATTGCTATTCTACTACGGCTTTCGCATTTTTGTCACGTATTTATCAATTTTGTTATCTTTGTTTTTGTGCAATGATGGCTGCGTGACCTTGTTTTTTTAAATACCATTTGCCTTTTTTGTTTAACGTCGTTTGTTTAGTAAAGATAATATTCATAGTATGCTTATACTTTATTTTGTTCTTATAAATAATTCTAGGAATACCAATAATCACATTTCCTTTTTAATCCTCCTTCCCCCTATTTATAAGTTATCGAAGCTTAATTACTTGTAGTTTTGAGCAAAACTCAGTTAAATGTTGTTTGATTCACATTATAGTAATATTGAAAGTTTGGTACACTTTTCAACCGTCTTCAAAAAGGAAAGAGGTTCTGAATTTTTTATTGTATTTTACTTCCCCTCAGAACCTTTGACTGGATGACTCGATTTTGATGGTTCTTTTTTTATTTGACAACTGGTGCTCTTCAACTTGGTCCAGTTCTGAAAATTTTAAGTTGTTTTTTATGATCTATGAACATACGTGACAAGATTAGCGACATTTTCTTATTATAATCCGTTGTGTCGGAGCCAAAAGATCATCAACGCCATGCCATTGCCGTATTGAACTATGTGTACCTTCTATATTTTCTCCTAACTGTACCTTCTTTTTCGTTAAATATAATGATTGTCTTCAATTTTTGTTCAGTTTTAATTTTTTTGTGCGGCACGTAAAGACGTTGAAGCCATTCCTTTATGTATCAACACCAGGCCGCCAGCTCTTTGCCTTCTTTCATGGATGATGAGGGCCCCGCTGGGTTTTCGTGGGTATTCTAGCAGAGCTAGCCAGTCCCACACAACCGTTCGCAAATGTTCCTAAATCATGAGAATATATGCGAACGGGATAGTGCGTAAGAGCGTTTACCAGCGAAAAAAAAATTAAAAAAAAAACGGCCGCCAGCTCTTATACAACCCGACAATCTCTTAAACATGTATTCACGTCAAAATATCTTATGTTCAAGCAATGTAACTATTATGTGCTGTAGCATTCGCGCCAGAACAAAGAATCGCTTAATTAATGTTTATGCAAGGTTGACTGTACTCTACAATTGCACAAATTATTACTCGAGCCGACAGCCGAGTGTCGTGCTGTACAGACTACTATATGTAGTTATAAATATGATAGATAACAAATAGGCGAGGAGAGAGTCACATAATAATATAGGTGGCCATTACGTATAAGATGACGGCATTGCCATGTTAAGTCCGGAATCCTAGATGCTTACATTAAAAAAAAACTTATCGAATAAGAGTTCCTACTATAGCAACTTAAGAGAGTAAATTTTAAGATGCATTTACCTACATTATTTATAAAAAACAATTGTCTGTAAGGACGATAATTTTATGTAATAAGGCCGTAGGCTTAGCTCGGCTTAGGCGAAACGTGACAATGAGTCGTGCTTTTCTGTGCCTGCACCCGGCGTTCATAGATTTTTTTAAGAGGTTATCAAGTCACAATACAAAGGCTCCCAGTCTCTCTTATTCTAACCATAAAGACACAAGTCGTCATAGTCGTAGAAAATCATATAAGTTTTCTGGCTCAATTGTTTTTCGTCTTCTCTCTTCTTAAACTAATTTTAAATTTCCTTAAAATATTAAAAAAGGTTAAAGTGTGGCCTTACGTTCTGAGGTTGATTTGCTGTTCGAAAAAGTTAGTCCCTAAATACATTAGCGTAAAAATACTGGTCAGTTATAAAAAAAGATTTAATAACGGCTGTCAGACGAAATTATCTAGATATCGCGTAAATAAATCAAATAATTCGGTTAATTTTTTGGCTATACTAATTAAATAAATAAGGGAATAAGTGATGAGTGGAATAGGTGTTTTTGCCTGTCCTAAGCCAGTATTAAAGTGTGAAGGGAAAACGGACCATCATCGTGCGTCCGCGCTAGTACGTCCATGCGTTTCGTACATAATTAGTTAATTTTTAATCTCACTTAGTAGTTCATTGATATTTAGATTTATGTAAATTTTTTTCGTCATATATGATCATCAAGTATCAGGTCCCCGAGTATCTTAAGTGTCTCACCAGTCGACCTGTGTAACTACGCAATTAAGGTTGTCGTCTCCTAGACTACTTGCATCCACACCAGAGATCAGACAGCATGGTTCCACGCGCTCGGATCGTGATCGCTTATGACGCCGCTCCCTCTCGCGTCAGCGCGTCGTGTTTATGTTCCCTTTTAAGATGATTACAACAATATACAAACACTACGTTACCATATGTTCAAGATATGAATTATAGTGTTGTTTACGCTTGTTGTTTTGATATAAATGTACTCTAGTTTCATAATAAGGGCATACTCTTTTCTTAAAGGCCGAGAACGTATCTGCGAGCTTCTGCTCTATGAGGTTCGGTTGTCACTCAAATGAACCGTATGCCTATTTGCTCCTTGTTATCTTTAAATAAAAAATTTAATAGTGTGTTTAGACTGTGATACTTAGTATATACATCATGTGTCTCTGTATAAACACGAGTGTCTAGTTGCGAAATTTATTGCGACACGATAATTAGTGTCGTATGGGGCTCTGTGAAAAAAAAAATTGCGTACAAGTGTAAACGGTACAAAGGTGTCTGACATTTATGTCGGAATTTGTGTGTAAAAACTCTCCATAACACACTCTTATAATAATTCTGAATGTCGCTGTCATCGACATAGCATTTTTGTCTAAATGATGCCTATTGACTCTAGCCAATAATTCAATTGTTGTTGGACAAAGATACGTGGTCTTAATTAGACATTTTTTAATTGCCCCGACTTCCGTACTAGCGAAGGTGTGTTTCGGTAGCCAGTCACTTTCCCCTAATTTATAATTATACATCAGCTTAAGAACTATTTATTGCATATAAAAAAAATGAAAATTAATCTAAAGTAACAAATAAAACATAAAGATTTCTTAATTTCGGAGAATATTTGACACTTACGTAGATTATATTTTGTCGTGTCAAGCACAGCACTACACTGACTTTCCGATGTGCCTCAGCGCACGTTTCGCTTCGACACCGAAGCATCATCAGGAGATAGCCTCTACAAAGGTTATTCGTAAGCTAGATAAATATACTATAATAAATACGATAATATATAGTAAAGATACGAATGCTTTCATATTCCATACTGCATATAAAAATTGCAAATATATACAATTTTATATTACTAAAATTGAAATTAGTATCTATTTCCGATTGAGGTTTATATTTCATGGTTATTACCACCGAGCCCGTTACACGTAGGTCGCCAATCCGTAACACCAGGCGTTAAATTTAATTAACGCGAAACGCGAAGCGTGGACAAATTCCGTCCCCAGCTTACGAGCGCAAATTACACGAAATCGTTGCGAAAAAACTGTGCAGTTTTAATTGATCAGTTGTATTGATACGTGTGTATGAAAAATCTTTGCCGATTAAACTACAAAGTTTCATGATCGTTGAATATGGACGGCGATCGCTTATTTCGGCAGTTCTTCACGAATCTCTAGGAATATACGATTTAACTGCATAGTTTTTTCGCAACCATGTAGCGATACGTGTGTAGCGGCTATAAAGAAGTTTTTAATTAAAAAAATATCGACATATTAACGCCGTACACAGAGCACATAAAAATAGAGTAAAAAAAAATCAAAATGCTCTCAATGTCAGTTCATAATCAGACCGCGACAAATGTTCTTACTCATTAAGGTTTGTCACGATGGTGTTTTAAACGATTTGTGACCCTGCCTTCTGCTCCGGGGTCGTGGGTTCGATTCCCGCCTCGAGTCTGGCTGTATTATCCATATGTATGTATGTATGTATGTATGTATTTACAAAAAAAGTCCTATATATTTATTTATTTATAATGTATGGTGTGATAACGTTAACAGTAAGATGATTATATAGTTATGAAAGAAATACGTTTTATACCTTGAAAAATTATACATAGATAGATAGATAGATAGATAAATATTTTATTGCACACAAAAGACAAAAATTGTTAAAAGTACATTTCATTTAAATAATAATAATAATAGTAATAAAGAAAAAAAAAAGAAAACACAAAACCATTGTGGTGCAAAGGCGGTCTTATTGCTATTAGCAATCTCTTACAGGTACCTTGCGGCTTTCAGTCCATACCTTATACCGTTGAGCTACTGAGGCTCATTTCCATGTTAACTTTAAAGTACACAGCTGTAGCGACTCGACTCCAAGCAGTTTTATCATTAATATATGAGTGACTAACTCTATATAACTTCAATAATATCCAGGAATTATTTATTATGAATAAATAAATTTGATTCAAAGATGGTGTGGCCGTTGTACAAATGTAATTAGAACTGTAACATAAATTGGTTTGCTTGCTAAATTAATCTAGCGTAACATGTGTTCTGTTTAAATTTTTTAAATGTACTCTTGTACATCTTTTGCACCAAGTTATAAGAAAATAAAAAAAATATTTTTATTTTTATTATTTATAGTTTTCGACTGTAATAAATTACAATAGAGTGTTTGAAATACGTTTATTGCATTGAATTAATTTGTTTATTCAAAAGTTATAATATCCGCCGAGCAATTTATTATATAAAATATTCTATTCATCAAAATGGAAGAAGAAACGTTAATAAAATAAATTCTTAAGGAAAATTATTTTTCCTTGTTTGTTACATGCGACACGCGAAAATTTGGTGAAAAATTTTCCAAATCGGACCAGTAGTTTCTGAGGCATAAAAACAAATTCGTTAGCTTTATATATTAGTATATATAAAGCTGACGTTAACGCTAACTATAAAATTATGCATTTGCAAGCGCTTTGGTAATATATGTAGTTCTATTATAATATATCCATTGTAACATATAATCTAATATATACGGCGCGATGGTCGGCCAGTGTAGTCCCAAGCGTTGCTGTGTACAGGTCTTGTGTGCGGGATCGTGCGTAAATGTGGTCAATGCAAGATTTACTTATTCTGCCATTACTTACTGCTAGTTTAGTGTGTTCCGTAATCCCGCACATAAGGCCCGCATTGCTCAACATATTATTATATTTATGCTTTACAGGGTTCTCCGTACTTAAGTCTATATTCGTGTCTCCCGTCGTCGTCGTGTACGCGGTGCCGCATACATTCGGTATCCGGTTTATTTGGTACAAATCAGTATTGTTTAATGATACGTTACTTTCTGTTAGTATAACTACATCGATTGTTTTCTGTGATGAAAGTAACGTCTGTTCAAGGGCTGAGAAATTTAGCTTTCGGGTTGCAGCATTACACCGATTTTCCCTCGTATTCATTCGCGGATTAAAGCAAAATAGTTTAGTTTCTCACGCATGACATTGATTTCCGCAAAGTAACGCCTGATTCTATCAATTATTCAATTTATTTAAATTTAATTATGTCATTGGACTATTCCCTTTTTATTTTTTATTGGTTATGCCCGCGACTTCTTCCGTGAAAAATGAAGTAAAAAAAATTAAGATTCAATTTTAGTGTAATAATATATATAGCCTATAGCCTTCCCCGATAAATGGCCTATCAAACACTGAAATAATTTTTCATATTGGACCAGTAGTTACTGATATTCCCGCGTCCAAGCAAACAAACGAATTCAACAAACACACAAGTTCTTCCTTCAGGAACTTGTGAGCATCTACAAAATGCCTAATGTAAGAATTAATTGCCAAACATGAAACTTAACAATAAATAGGTAATACTTACGTGATTGAGGTCTTATTATTAAAAGACTTATCAAAAATAGGACTTCGAAACTTTTTTTGAGGGCTTGGTGGTTGATCTTCCATGTTAATTAATAAATACGTTTTTTTTTCTAACCTACGCTTGCACTAAAGTCGAATAATCATAACCGTTTTCTTTATAAGCGTATTACTTCAGTTTCCTCAAGCTGACATATTTATTAATTTAAATTTGGGATAAAATATTTGTCAATCGTTTTACGTTTAATAATATCCAACGCAAATAAAATAGAAACGACAAAGTCAAAATGACTAATGTCAAGGCGGGGTTAAATGTACAACCGTGAGCCGGAATAATGTCTCTAACAAAATACGATACTTCTTTTGCTCAATTCAATGACAGTGTATTTTGTCAAAGTCGTTAAGCCCTATATTTTCGAAGCCTAAAATTTTTGTCCAGGGCGTTAATCTTGCTTTTTATCGGTGCGATAACTGATCTGTTCCACCACAGACTACCCTAGCAGCTAGTGTCACTCCTCCTATAGCTTCCGTGACAATATATTGGGCGTCCACATCTTTTACCCGTTGCGAAAGCCTTTTATTTCTTTTATATTACAGGGCGCAAATGGGCAGACGATTCACCTAAGTGACTACCAACGCCCCTGGAGATCTGCCTGACAGGAGGCTCGCACAGCCTTTGAGACGAATCTGCCAAGTTGTCCGTTACTTCTTATAACATCTGCTATCTTCCAGTCTCATCAAAATCGACCCAACCGTTTCGGAGATTAAACGTAACAAATAACTAATAAAATTTATTTACTTTAATATATTCTTAACTCCTGAATGCTGATGGTCTATAATAAAATACTTTTTTTATTCGCATAACAAAGAGCCATAATCATTCAGAAAGGAGGAGCCATAAATATTCGAAAATACGGACACAATTTTTTTTTTTTTTTTTTAATAATATTAAGAATTCTTTTTAAATGTGTCTAATATACCCTTTTACCTTCCTACTAAGCTTAAATTAAAAGCTTGTATTAGGGGGGTGCGACCCTGTCCGGACGGCAAAGATTCCACCAGAACAAATATAGGTTGCAAGTTAAATAAAAGCTTTTAAAAGTACTAAAAAATTCAAAATTGGTCGCCACTTCGGAATTATATCCTTTGTTGATAATTTGTTAACTTCAAACTTATATTTAGTGTATTAATTTAGTGGAACGCACTTTTCCTGTATTACAGTTTCTTTTAACTAGCACAGGAATAAGGGTCCTAACTCAATTGTACCATATGTAACAGTTTCTTAAAATAAATAAATAAAAATAAAATATTTCCAGTTAGTACTAGACAACGTCTGCCTGGTCTACTAGTTCGGGTATAAATACTCGATTATGGGTTCTTTACAAGTATGTTAATCGTCCGGTAGTATATATAAATAATACGTATAAGGTACCCCAGCCTGAACGTCACACCATGACGAAACAGCATCATTAAATTTAATGCACTGTTTTCGGCCCCTGAGGTGACTTTTACACACTTTTATGTTCGAAACCGAACGTCACATTATTAGTGCCACCTTTTTACACAACTTAGTAGTTAAATATTGGTAGCACGAGTGAAATTAAAACTATCACGTATCGAACCCTCGACGTTACAGCCATATAAATCGGCATTACGGAAAATAATTTAAATGATATACATTAAAAAATATTTTTAGATTTACATCAAGACATTCAGAAATCAATAAATATAAATATATACAGGACTATATGACACACGGACGTCTGTTCCTAAGGTAGACATCTTAATGCCTGTGTTATAGGTATTTGCGGGCACAGCTAGTACTTTATATACCTGTGTTAACCGACTTCAAAAAATTGAGGTGATTCACAATTCAACTGTGTTTTTTGTATATTACGCTATTACTCCGCTTATTTATGAACCGATTTTGATGGTTCTTTCCTTGTTTGGTAGATTATACACTAGAGGTGGTCGTATATAAATTGTATTTTAAATATTTTTCGAAGAAAGAAAAGCGAAATTAAATTATTCGTTCTTAATGTGAAGTTGTATAGAACAGCACATTATATAAATATAATGCAAGAAAGCAATTTTTCTAAAGTGACTTATATTTTAATATGAAAAATAATAGTCTAGTCATGCAGAAAAAGGGTCTTGACAGACAGACAGACAGACAGACAGAATAGTTTATACGAGAAAAGAGGGAAATAATATTAAGATAGCGTTAAAAACGTTGTCCTAATTGAGAGATTTTCAAGCAACTTCATAGAAGGATGAGGTTCTCAATTCGTAACCTCAGAATTTTCGACTGGGTGAACTTTGATGATTCTGTTTAATTTGAAAGCTAGTACTTCCTGAGTGGTCCCATTAAAATTTCGTCCAGTTCCGACAATTTTTCGTCCGTTTTTTTTTAAAGAGAGTTTATTGGAATTCAGTTAATAGTTAGTTGCAGTATGTAAAATCGTTGTCGATTAAACTACACAGTTCTTTCGCAAAGATTTGACTGTACAGTTTTTTCGCAACGATTTATCAAAACGTGTGTAGCTATAAGACCACTATAACGTCTGTTAGATATTGTCGCACCGACTCCTAACACGAGTTTTTAATTTAAGCTTAGTGGAAACGGGATTTGATATAACTACCTAAAAAGTTTACCTAATATGTTGCTTATAAATTGGTTGTGTGTAAAGTCAACCGGCTTTAAGGATTATAATTTTATGTTATAACGCTGAACGCTTAGGCCGATTGTCTATGGTTTTACGCGCTCTCACTTGCACGCTCGGCTCAGGCGGAACGTGACAATGAGTCATGCTTTTTCGTGCGTGTAGCGTTATTTTATAAGATGTTATCACGTCAAAATATACCCAGAAGGGGAGTTAGACAGCACTGACGCGGAAAGTAAAGTCTTTGCCAACTGCGCTAACGGATCATTTAATAAATATAACGGTTAACTTTGCTGTTGTTGTGGAATTGATTGCAAATCTCGCATATTTTTTCATACTATGTAACATATTTGTAAATGTTAAATATAATTATAGGTTGTAATATAAATCTACAAACAATACTTTTAGTATTGAATAATATACTATTTTAAGAACATGCCAAACGAAACGAAGTTTTTAAAATCTTGTTTTCGCTTTACACATACACACGGATATGAGTGTTTGCATAGAGACAGATTGAGACTTAGGAGCCAAAACCTTAAATATGTTATTCATGATTATTATTGATATCGAATAATTATACTTAATTTTCCATATGCGTTTCAAATTTTAAAAGTTGTGAAATTCGGCTATGCTGACATCTCATACATCTATAGGTCTCCCTTAAATTTTAATGTCCCTAGCTTTGTAGTACTTGAAATAAATCCGCAATGATTTTCATAAATAATGTAAAACTTAATATTTAGTGCCGTATTATCCGCTAACGCCCCCTGAAGGTCTACCACGAAATTGTACCAATTATTGGGTTTCGAACATTTCTTTGCAAAACTTATCCATTCGAGGCCGTACTTCTAGTAGTAAATGAGGGATATAAGTAAATAAAAAGAAGAAGATATTTTATATTCTCCTTATAAAGTATTAAAATTGATAGGAATTGTTATTTTTGACGTTGACTGATATACCTTTTGTTAGGTGTATGAAGAAAGTGTTCCGGTCCAAATAATTCCTAGCATCCACGTTATGGTGTAACGACGTCAATTAGTTAAAAGGCTCATTTTTGCTTGTTATAATATATTACGTTAATTTCTAAGAATAACAATAGGAAATATGTTTTTTTAATTAGGAACTGTCATCCAAAATAGTAAATCACTTTCTTGGTCGATTATACATATAAGGATTTACTTTCGAGGATTGCATTTTCACGAGGTTTTCAAATGCATTGAAAATCTTTGAAAAATTCACTTTTTGAGTTCCTTCCAATTTGATGATTGCTTTTTGATGACGTGGTTGTTTTGATATTTCATTCTGGCGTGAACCTTCTTGGCCTTGGATATTTCATGGACGCAGTCTATTGAACGGGCTATATTAATTGTTTAGTTTTAATGAAACAAGTATCCCTACCTACAAAAGGAGAAAAGTAGAAGCGTTCAGTAGTATACAATAAGTAACAGTATAATGATGTAGCAATGAATTGAACAATAATACCAATAAAAACCTTTAAAATTCACCCTGATGCTAACGTGGCGCCTCTCTAATGCTGGAGCCAGGCATAGCTACATTCAAATGATCATTTCAATGATCATGTAGTGTGTGTAACTTCACAAAGTTTTGTAGAACTTTGTAGATTTCAAGGTCAAAAATGTACAAACACTGAGCTATGTCTGGTTTCGGTATTATACAGAGATGTTACTTCTTAATAAAGTCGCAATACTCTTCCCTTTAATAAAATGATTTTTTGATATAGTTCTGTTCTTTTATTTAATAACTTTAAGTTATAACTTAATATCTTATTAGACGCTTATTTATCATAAGATTTTTTCGCCTTTTATTTCAATTTCTTCTTTTTTCTCGCGATTTCTTTTTTCATGATTTTCAAGCTTATGCTTGTCGATAATGAAGGCGTTGTTACTATCTGCGATAAAATGCGCTTGTCAACACCTTAAAGCTCTACTGTCGCCGGTAGAGCTTCCTTACCGATTCATACAAGAAAGGAAACAGCTTCGTACGGAACGCTTCTTATAGGATTAAGCAAGACAGCTGCTTTCATAATCCTATAAGATCTTTTACTTCTCGCGACTAACTAGACTAGTTAAAGTTGCGATGAAAAAGCACACGCTGAGGTCATATTTCCGCCATCATTTCGCCAACCCGCAAAATACGTAATACCTTCCTTCCTTCCTTCCTTCCTTCCTTCCTTCCTTCCTTCCTTCCTTCCTTCCTTCCTTCCTTCCTTCCTTCCACAGCTTGACGACGCTTGATCGGTACAGCTAAGATTAGCGTCAGCATGCTGTTTGGTGCGGCGTGTGGTGGTCGTTACGTTACCGAGTGGATGTTGTGCTTACGATAAAACCGGCTAGAGCATTAAAGTTAACTGCCCAAAGTGCGCGCCCAAACTGCCTGCGGTCAGCTTATTTATATTTCATTCCGCTATTAATTTTACAACGACCTTTACTGACACAGGATATAAAATTTACACTTTATGCTCGCAACGGATGGCCATGGTTTTAAATCTAAAAAATAATAATAATAATAATAATGATCAAGGTAAGGAGGCGCGTGTTCGAGTATATGTGAACTATCTCTATGTCGAGTCGTGACGGGATCATTATGGCGACAATATTATGATCGGCTACCGCTGACAACGGTCCGACTGCTGGCTCGGAAACGATCGCGATCCCCTAAACGTCCGTTGCTTACAATATGGACGCGAAGCGCTACACAAATAATGACGTCTTGTACCAGCAATATTATAAAAGAAGAAACAAGCGCCCCATTTTTAAAACATTTATAAGTACCTTATACCTTGTGCGTGGTGCGTAGTGTAATATGACTTTTGATAGAATTTTTTTCGGGGTCCACGCATTTTTATTTTTTGCGTTTGTTCGATGCCTCAGATTGATGGGGAGAGTGGTGTGAAGACTGGTACCTAGGATATACCCTATAGTTTTTTATATTTTAGTACTTTTGCAGTATAAGCGTTTAACCTAAAAATCTTTTACGTGTCTTCGTCTTTTACCTATAACACAGGCATTAAGTTGTCTACCTTAGAAACAGACGTCCGTGTGTCATATAGTCCTATATATGTATATATCATCGCCTTGAGTCCATGAATTGATACCAAAAGCTCGGAATAAAACTATCTGTGCTTCTTCACAAGTTTAGTATATAACTAAATATATATCATTAACTTTGGGGCAACATTTTCTAATACAAATTACGTTTTTGTTTAAAATGGATCGTATCGTAGCTGTTGTTTATTGACGTCTAACGCGGTAACTACAATTGATAGCGAGATGTGACGCGGCCGCCGCCTCAATTACGTAGAACGATTTCTGTGATATTAGCGTGTATGTGTATTAGCGCGTGCATTGCAGGGCATGTTGCGACCACCTCTAATTGGTATTATGTACATCACCATCAAACACGGCGGTTTACTGATTTAAAAAATTCGCATTATTTCTTATTGTGCGTATTTATTATTAACATCACCGTTTCTTGATTAAACCTTAGTAATATTTGATCACATGGCCTAAGGAATCAGATATTACGTTTATATTATGGACATCCTTCAGAGAGCTAAGTCCGAAGCTCGCAGTCAGGTAGTCATGCATATAAGAAAACACAAACCAAAGCGTGGAATGACTATGTATTCAAAATGACAAGTTTATCCAACTTTCGCGAATTTAGTTTTAATCAAATATTTTAATTAACCGCAGATTCAATCAAACGTTGGGAAGTTCCGAAATGAAGCTCTTATCGTGCCCGTAAAATTTTATTGAGGTTTGAAACCAGACTTCTCCCTTTTTTAAATTAGAATCATCAATTTAGCTCCAGAGTATTCTCGTTACGGTGTTATAAGATTTTTTTTTAGATACTACCACATTATATGATTTACTGGAGTGTTGTTGAACCGAGTGGGGGTCCCATCTCTCGCAGATATCGCTGTTGCTTCTCTAAACGGAATGAAAATGAATCGCCCAATAGAATGTCAATGGTGAGTCTTCCGAGTGCGCTCTCGAGCGCGTGCCAGTAACTCGAGAGCGTCGGATATAATGCCTTCGCCCGAGCTGAAGGGCCCATAAAAACCATTCGCGTGGAGCTACTGCGAACGGTGCAATTATATTACATGGTCAATCTGTCAAAATAGGAAACGGCTATACGGACCTGTAGGAGTTGGAGCAGCGTTGTGAGAAATAAATTGTCCTGCACTTTCAGAAGATTTAAATGTAGATTAAAAAGTGTTGGAGCCGTTATTGGAACGACGAAGTAAGATCAGAAGGTAGAGCTACATATTAATAACTTCTGAAATATACATATAGCAGTAATATTATATAATAACTAGCAGTTTCCGACGACTTCGTCCGTGTATACTTGCAAGAGACCTGAGAACTCCTTAAACTGGTCCTATCGAAAAACTCGTTCTTACCGGATGTTTACTGACTATGAATGACATACTTGCCAAATTTCATATTTGCACTTCCCGCGGTTTTCGAGATTTCGTATAAGGTGATCTTTCACTATTATATACATAAATTATGAAGTATTTGGTGGGTCTAGCACTAGTACAGAGGGATGACGTTTGTATAATAAACAAAATATATAAGCAGTTTGTCCTTCAGTCCATCGCAAGGAACAACACCAGAATTTGTATGACAACACAGCCACATGACGCTATATAACGCGATACATTGGCTGTCACAACTCTGCGTGTCCCAATTCTCTGTAAAATTTTCGTGGAAATTTGAAACAATCCCTAGAAATTATCATACTAATCACTCTGCTTAACTTTGAACTGTTATGGAAAAAGTTTTTCCATTTTAAAAATAACCATTGCTAAATTTCATTGGAGCTTTTTTATTTTGTCAATAAAACATTACAATCAGTCTCCAGCCACTCTACAATTCGTTTACTACCGCACCGCAAGTGCGCCTCTTCCGGACGTCGTGGGCTCTCCAGCCCAATACCGCCATCCCCAGATAGCTCTCTCGAGTAACCAAGGACTGCCCTCATGTTCCTGGCCAAGTTCTGCTTTGATATATTCTTCATCTACGGCGTTTTGATGGTAGGTCACTGTCATAATGATGTTAAAGCCTGTTCATCACCCACAGCCCTTTAATGCCACTGCTAGAAGTAGGCCACTCCTCATTTGTACCATCTTTTTTAGTGTAAAGGTAGATTTACATCAGAGCGAATGCTCATTCTATCCCTAATCTATCAAATCTATCAAAGTCAAGAATCTTCTTCTTGACTTTGATAGATTTGATAGATTAGAGTCTAGCTCTAGCTCTGTGTTCGCTTAATCTAAACCTATCTTTAAAATATCTAATACGTCCGCAACAGAGTATATCTATTTTTTAAGGTTGGATCCCAATAACTTTTTTATGCTTACCAAATTTGTTATAATATAATGCATTATTTGCGAAGGTTTTTATAAATATAATATTGAACCTTATCCAAAACCAATTTTTTAGCCCTTAAGTGATAAAAGTGGTCCACGCGGACGAAGTCGCGGGGTCCAGCTAGTATAATATGTATATACTAGTTTTAAAGACTTTATTACATTTCAGGAGCGCGCAGGCATCATCAGGGCATACTTCATCATGTGGACTGTATTCTTCCTGCTGTCCATGTTTAGGTTCCTTCCTGTTGATCTAGAATCATGAAATTTGGAAATCAGCTAAATCTTGAAGTACAAGATTAGGAAACATTCCGAAATCTATAAATTTGTACTTAATGTAACGTATGTAAAAAAAAGTATAAAATACAAAAATCCAAAAAAAAAAATTGCATAAACTTTGTCAAATTAAAAGAAGTCTCACGTAAAGAATTACCTAAAATAACTAAGTAAAGTATTACGTGACGGTAAGGAACCTTCAGTGCGCGAGTCTTACCCACACTTGCCCGGCTTGTTTTTTGTAACGTTTATCGATAGTTTTGCAGTAGAAGTACAGCACAAAACGGAAGCTATAAGATAATTAGCTGTAACCCGCGACTTTGTCTGCATGAGATCTGCATGCTAATTGTATTTCATCCGTTGCACCTTCATCTCCATAAATTCACTTCCGGGAGATTTGTACGGAATTTCCACCCTCGCGCCGCACATATCTGTGAAACTAATTACTTTAGGATTACCAAGAGCTCATTTAACATTTTTTTTAAGAAATAAAACTTAAAATATCCAAAAACAAATTTTTTTCGTGAAATCTAGTACAGTTTTATACTTTATTTCATCCCACTCCAACTCATCTGACGTTTAACTATTCTCGCCTAAAAAACTATTTTTAATTTGACAGTTGGCCACGGCTCGATCTGTCACAATTTATTTATTTTCTTCTTCTCATGTATCAGACTGGAGATAAGATCACATCTTAGGTCAACAATTCAATCTTGTTCATTGAAAATAATCTCAGAAAGACTGCGCAGTGAAAATGTTTTTATGTTCTTTAACGACATATAAAAGTATACTATAACTTTTATGTGTTCATAATGTGTAAAATTATTTAATCAAATTTAAAATACAGTAACAAAATCTGGATTCAAAACACGATTCAAAAGAGCTTGTAAAAAAAGTTGAAAGTCTACTTGAATAAAATATCATTTAAATTTGATGTACATTGGTATAATGCACTCAGGAAATCTATACAAATATATTTACTTCTATTCAATCCAAAATATGTAGTACATACATTACCGCTTGACTTCCCGTGGTTAATAATGGAGACCAAACTTAATTTGTCATAAAGATCATGAAAATAAATTTCATATGTTTTATTTAAAAAGTTTGCTAGAAATTGGTACTTTTGATACAACATTATGTTTCACATAGGCGTAAACTAGAATAATGATAATAGACGTTAATTTTATTACAAGATAATAATTAAATATAATAGATAAATTTAGAGAGTAACAAAATGCATTTAAGAACTTAAAAACAATACAATATAACGAAACTCGTAATTTTTTTCAACAATTTAAATTTTTCGTGAGATTCACGTATGATTCATAGCATGATTCACAAAGAAATCGCCCAATACGTATCTAAATCTTCATTTAGTACGCGCTATATATACGAGGTCGCGTCCGTCGACGTCCGCCGGCGGCGTGCACTTCTCTCTCAGTAATACATCGCGACCCGTTCGACGTCTTTGCGTAGAATAATATTTCTTTAGTGTTGTTGTTACAGCTGGAAAAGATGAAATTAAAAAGAGTGAGCTCCTTTTACAGTGCACGGTTGGCAAAATATATATTTTTTATTTTTATGAACTGAATAATACATTTGGTAAGCTTCGTTAGATGGGAAACGTCAATATTACTAACAAGATTATATAAAAACGTTTCTTTTTTTTATGAAACTAAAAATATATTTTAATTACAAAAAAATATGTTTAACCGTATATGATACAATTAAGTACATATCGCCCATTTGCGACGACAAAAACCTCGTCATAACAAGACGTGATTTTTAGGGTTCCGTAGTACTACAAGGAACCCTTATAATTTCGCTCTGTCCGTCCGTCTATCTGGAGACCATTACCTTTGGACACAGTGGTGAGTTGATAAATAAGTTGTTAAATAATTGATAGAATCAGGCGTTATAAATAAATAATAAGTTGTTTTTTTACTTGCATACATGACTGTCTGTAAAATTTATATGAAACATGTAAAAAATACACTAAACTGAATTTTTTGTAGGCTCTTCTCGGAGCGTGAGGAATCTTCATAAACTTAGGGTTAAGTAGAATATATAAATAATAATAAATATATTAATATATACAGGACTATATGACACATGGACGTCTGTTCCTAAGGTAGACAACTTAATGCCTGTGTTATAAGTAATGGACACCTGTTATACACAAATATTATTTTTTGTAGAAATATATACATACAATACACCAAGGTTGTTACTAGTTGTAGTGGTTACTGTCAAACTCATTGTCGCTTAAATTCACTGGTTCGTTCGTAGACAATTAAAGTTCACTAATTGTGTTTACGTTTCGATTCTGTTTCTCATTTTACACACTTTTGTCACTAATCGATTGTTCAAGTGTCCGAGCTCACTTTTCTACAGTAACAATCGATAAATTGGTTATATTTACAGTTATAAGAAACTTAACCTTAAAAGCATTATGACTTTCAATAGAAGATCATTCTCTGATTTTCAGTTGATTAAATAAAATCAAGTAAAAAGTCTTACAAGGGAGAAGTAGAATGGGAGAAAGGAGACGCCAGTTCGCGCGTTTCCTCCCGCAGCCTTGAACCCATAGGCGTATGTATTTATATCAATGAATAATAGTTCGTTCTAGCCTCGCAAATAGATCAGATAGATATTTATATATTCTGTTTGTTTAAGGTTTAAAAGAAAGGAAAAGTTGAAATATTATTTGGAAATACTAAAAAATGCAGATTTGGTCGGTACTTTTGGCTGACGCGGACGTTCTAAATATATTTTTTAAGAATATTAGGAATACTTTTTAGGTATGTCTAATATTTCCTTTTTCCCCTTTTACTAAGCTTAAATTAAAAGCTTGTATTAGGAGTGCGACAATACTTCATCGGCGGTGGTGTTTGAACCGGGTACCTTGCGGATTTCCATACCTTATACCGTTGAGCTATTGAAGCCAGGACGATTTGCATTTAGTCGAAAATCGGCAGATCTGTAATGGGTCATTTCCATAACGGCTGGGCCGATTTTGACGGGATTTTCACTGGCACGTAGCTGATATTAGGAAGTTACCCTACTTTATCCCAAATAATCATGAAAATCGATTTCCGATAAACAAAAAAACTATGTCGAATTGCGAAACGCCTTTTTTTCACAAATTCCTTAAAGTATTGATAATCAACGTGAATTTGAAATAAAATAAGAATTGTTCAATTTTCTTTAGTATATTCATTATTCGAATAAAAACAAATATTCTAGGTCTATATTTCGAAAATCATCTATATAATTATTGAATATATTTTCTTATATTCCTGAAGTTACCCGGAAAGTTGTAATAAAGAGAAAAATATAATAATTAACATTTGACAGATTAGACGGTGCTCTCTCTAAATATCGGTAATATGCCATTGACTGATTGAGATCGATCAGCATTTAAAAATCCGAGACATCATCGATAATTGTGTTCGAAGATATCCATAAAAGCTTTTAAATTGTAAGGTGTTAGGTTGAAAAGGAAAATAGATCTCTCATTTTTACTTACACCTTAACATTTTTATACTACTTCCTTTCTTTAAACATGATAAATGCTAATTAATGTTAACAATTACTTTGTAAAAGTGTGATTGTAATTACATAATATGTATTATACTCACTGACATACACTTACAACTAAGGAGTTTCAAAACGGGCTTATAAAAATATATTCTTCTTACAAAAAATTACAAAAATAGAAAAATATTCACTTCTAGTCTGCAGGTTCTGTCACGAGGACTTGGAAACGGCCAAGCACGTCCTCTGTGACTGTCCAACTCTATTCCTCAATCGCTATAACGCACTGAGGGAACACACCCTGACTCCAGGAGAAATAAGGGCGCTCACACCTAAAGCCATTGCAGGGTTCATGTGCTTTGCTGGTCTTCAGGATGAGCGATAAGCTGAGGCAGTTACAATATATCTTACTGGTCGGAGTAACGAAAGGTCCGCCTAAAAAAAACTGTAATAACAAAAAATAATATTTATAGCAACACGATCTCTAATACTGATGTTGATTCAATAGAAAATACCGGGAATTAATCCACCTAAAACCAAAAATAACACGACCTCGAAGTGAAGCTTAAAAAATACATTAAAATCATTTGATCGCCACTGTATAACATCTACTCCTATCTGTTCTGCATCCATTGGCACTACGCTTTATTGTAATTTATGCAAAAACGTTTCAGCCAGCTGTAAGCAAATTTACAATTCAAACAGTCTGCCTTTATTCAAAAACAAATTGAATCTGAGTTTTTCAATATCATAAAAAGCAACAATTGAAATTTATATCACGTAGACAGTTATACGTTCAGCTTGGAGCCTGTTTTGTATAAAACTAGTTGTTAACCGCGACTTAGTTCGCTTTAATTTAGGTGGAAACTTTTAGCTTGATGATATATAGCCTATAGTCTTCTTTGATATATGGGCTATCTAACTCTGAAATATTTTTTTTTAAATCGGACCAGTAGTTCGTGAGATTAGAGCGTTCAAATAAACATGCAAATAAACAAACTCTTCAGCTTTATATATTAGTACAGATATTAGCATTTCAATAGCTCAATAGGTACCTAAGCCCTTTGGGTTTGATTATTAATTTTGGACACCTATTGGCCTATTTTAACACTTTCTTCGTGTGAGATTTACGTACTTAGAAAGCAAGAGATTAGGACACCAAATAATATGGTGTTACATATATTTTTTAGTATTTCCGAAAAGTAAATTAACTATCAAAAATCTTTATTTAATCAACTTACAAATAACTTTATACCGAGTACGAAATCAAGTCTCCGTTCATTGCTGACAATTATACCGTCAGTTTGGAAACTGTTTCATATAAAATATTGGCATTTCAATAGCTGAGTAGGTACTTACACCTAAGGATGTAGGTACTTACACCTAAATGTCTTCATTTTTTGAAAGAGATATTTGTACCTAGTTTTAGTCGTAGGTTCATTTAGGCCAAAGGAATAAATTGAATTCTACATACTAATTTTCTATTATTGTCTTGAGTTAAAATACTTGTTTGTTTATTCTCAGTTATAACATTAATATAAAAAGAAAACAGACGGCATATGATCGATAATCAGAAATTGTATAAACTATTTTTTTTTATTACTCTGTAATGTTCCACTGCTGGGCAAAGGCCTCCCCTCGCTTAGACCACTCTCCTCTGTCCAGAGCTAACTTAATCCACTCTTTTCCCGCAAAGGCGCCCAAGACGTCGCGCCACTTCTTCCTTGGCCTACCTAGTCTTCGGCGGCCATTGGTTTAAGTCCATATAGCCGCAACATTGGCCCATTTTTGTCGATCCATTCGTGCCATATGCTCAGCCCATTCCAACATTAGCTTTGCTGAATTTTTCCCTACATCCATTACCCCGGTGATGGAACGCAGAGTGGTGTTCCGATCTCGATCAGTCCTTTTTACACGTATTATGCTACTTTTTATGGCTCTTTGCCAACCTTGAGTTTGGACTTCGGCTCTTCGGTATGAATTATTTGGGGATATAAATATTTTTCTCTTACGGATCTAATATTTAAACAGAGAGTAAACATCATTACGCCCTGAAGGGACTAGTTAGTGACGTAACGTGCGACCTTCGTCCCTTTTCACCCACTTAGTGTTGGTTAGCGGAAGATTTAGGGATAACGCAATTAACGTATTGGTTTATTGTACGGTTTTAATGTAGCAATCCCAGTATATTTATTTTAATGTATATTCATCACGCATTCGTATAGTTCCATTAGGGCTACCTTCTTCTTCCGAGCGTTATCCCGGTCTAATAGCAGAGCCCGCTTAGATTACAGAGAATATGGCGGTGGGGCGAGTTAATATGACCGTCTACCATCTGACGTCACCCCCAGAACCTCTACAATCTCCATAGTCTCACGACTAATATCATTCAGTGACATAATCCTTTACATGCCTTCCGAAACATGGAGGAGATCGAATATTTGGAAACCAATTAAAGATTGGGTCACCCTGTCTATGACCCGGTCGCCGTAAATCTGCTGAACCTAGCGAACCACTCAAATGCTGACCACTGATTAAACTACTATCTCCACTGCTTGTCAACTACTTACACACGTTATTAAAAAAAGCTTTTAGTACCCAGAAGGTTCCAGCTGAAGTCTATGCGAGCATGAGATCAATGAAAATTGCGTTGTCGAAACGCGATATGGGTAGTAGATTTGTTAAATAGCTTTAAAAGTTGTTGTCCGAATTCGTTCAAAATAATTGTTCTAGTGAGTATTTAACATGTTCATAAACGTGAGAAATTTCAAATGTCTACATCTCATAGTTTGGAAATCCTAGTGGGAAACCAATTTGCAGGCGGGTGGATTGGACTGAGTGAAGCTATAAGGTTTCCTTGTAGAATTACGGAACCTTTAAAACGACATCACAGATTAAATTATAGACAACCGTTAAAGACGACTTTATGATTTCAATCATATGTCTGTCGTAACCACCGCAGTTTCGCTCGTGTGGAAATTCTAATGTTAGATTGTATCACGTAGCAAGACTATGGGAATAGCCTAGCTGAAGCTATTGTATAACATCCACAACTTGACTAACAAGATCTGCATATAGACATAAATTAAGCGTTTCGTGCTGTTATGGCTTTATATACGTACATATGTGACATACATATTGAATAAGTAGCTTTGCAGCTAAATTCTCAATCTTGCTACCAACTTCTATGCACCATGCATAACAATTCCTGCTATAGTTAGGAATAAAAACGATATAGATTACAGATGATTGTATAGAATAAACTCTGGACAGGAATATGGGACGATCGTGACTCCTTCAACACATCTATAATGACAATGATTCAAGATCGGTCCTATGTCCGATCATATGTTAAGATCAGTGCCACAATGACAATAATGTAATGATCTTTGATCGATTAAATCTGCGAATGATAAAAACAACGTCAATTCTGAGAGCAATTGACTAGTTGACAATTTTACCGCCAAAACAAAACTATCCACCCTTCAAGTTATACAAAACAAATTAATAAAAATGCTTTTTAATTATCCATACCTAACATCTACCATTAAAATTTACAAAGATACCAAAATAATGAATATAACTCATCTATACACATATAATGTTTGTATTTTTATATATAAAATCATCAACAAAATGACTAACGCAAATATCACATTTACTAAGTTGTCTACCTTAGGAACAGACGTCCGTGTGTCATATAGTCCTGTATATATTTATTTATTAGAGAAAACGAATCGGCCGAAGTCTCGATAACGGTGACGTCAATGGGAGACCAAAAAGCGTGCCTTAACTTTACTGGTAACGTTAAAACACAAGCAAATGCCGATGTGTTTAAATTTCGAGTAACAATTCGGATTTTTCTATCCTACCTTCGTTTTCTTTAGTAATATTGCTTCTGAATGGCTTTAATATTATTTTTTACAGGCGATCGTAGCACTGACGTTCAGCGTTTATGTTCTCAAGCCCATATTCCCTGAATGTGATCCTCCTGAAAACGCCACACGACTTCTGGCTGCTTGCTGTATCTGTAAGTAAAGCTAATAATAATATGACATGGCACGCTAGACAAGTAGGAATATTCCTACCTCAGACATACCACGTCTGTACTTTGAAGAATTTTGAAGTAGCGACTAAATCTACTTTTTTCTATTTTTAAATAATTTTTAAACTCTTCCTTCATTTCTTTTATTTTAAACCTTCCTCGAAAGAAAGGGAATGGAACAAAATAAACAGAATTTAAATAGTTCCAGCGGTTTTCGAGTTTTAGCGATACTAACGAACAACGAATAAATATATATACAGATAATTTTCTTCCTTAGGTCAAAGGGTCTATGTATGACGAAAATCGAAAGTTGTAAACTCATTTATACGCGACAAACATTGAACGAAACACAACAAAATATAATTTCACACAAATATCGTGTCTTTGTGTACCGCTCTGTCAGCCAACGAAATATCCTTGAGTGGGGCGAAAACAACGCGTTTGTTTCTAATCTCGAAAACCCCAAAACATACATAGTTTTTCTTTATATATAGAACAAGGGGCAAACGGGCAGGCGGTTCACCTTAGTGACTACCGACGCCCGTGGACAACTGCAATATAGTTTTAGTTTATAATATAGTTTTATTCAAATTCATATATTTCTTTTAAACATATTCACATGTTTAGTCACATTATGACGCGCAAAATATTAAATGTAGTTAATTCTAGATTAAATTGCACAGCATTAATAATTAATAATCTTAGAGGTCTGCGTTAAATTCTATACAAAATATTTTTTTACACTTTTAATTTATTAGAGAGTTCGTAAACCATCTAACTAAATAAACAGTATGCAAAAATATATATATAAAGCTAAGAAAATGACAAATGTTAACAACATAACAACACTGCTTTATTAAACATGAAAATTTCGAAAACTTATACTTGTAGATGAAAAAAATCAGTTAAAAATCAAATAAATAAAAATTGTACAATGCTACAATTTTTTTTTATTTATAAACACACATAGGGCTATAAACACACTGTTTGGTCCTAAGGTATGTAACTTAATACCTGTGTTACAGGTAACAGCCAACTGATACATATTTTTTTTTTAAATATATGATTACATACTTGCATAAATACACACAGACTCCAGTTTTGCGTCAAAAATTGATTATCCCGCATTTGATTATACCATATAATAAACTTTTTAATATATTGCATCATATTATGTTCGTAATTATTCAGAAGTGTGGCTCCACTCCATTCTAATAATTTTTTGATTTATCAAACTTTATGACCAAAAAACATAGGAAGCAATATTATGATGGGGCAAGAGCCGCATATCCTTTTAAACAGCTAAAAAAAATTGGCAAACAAACCCAAATAAAACTCAACTCTGTTATGGATAGGTTATTTTTTTACTTTAACACTTCATTGAAAAAAATTTTTTTTTTTAAAAAATCCTTTATTCTAGCCGTTTTTAATACGGTTGGTCATGCTCCATCCAAGTATTACTTCCTATGGTGTTTGTTATACATAAAGAATGTAAAAAACCAAAAATAATAATCTAAGACCTACCAAATATCCATTAAAATTGTCATAAAAATTGGTGGAGCTTAGCAGGAGTTTGACAACAAACTCTGTGACACGAGAATTTTATATATTAGATACATTAATGGCGTTCCTTGTATATTGAATGTCGAAACAGCTTAAATTGATTCAGTGGAACAAGGTATCGGCAAACACAAGCACGGCTTGTCTCTGTATACTGCACCGAACGTCTGCTAAATTGATGTAACCGCTGAATCTAAATTTAATTTATATTTTGGTGCAGTTATTTTGTGTTGGTAACTGCTCCACAATTTTAATCTAATTACAAAACCGAAGGTTTGCTTTCAGTATGACGCTCTGCCAAATGAGTAAATCTAATTAAAGAATATAGAAAAAATATTTGTGTATAACAGACGTCTGTTACCTACAGCACAGACGCTTTCAAACAAACAAACTTTTAAGCATTATGTATTAAGTATAGATTAATATAGATATAGATACATTAAAGAATTAGAAATTTTAGAACACAAAAACTATCAAATATTAAACTAAATTAGTTTACCTTCTTCTAGTAAGAAAGATTTAATTTTTAAAAATCACAATCGCCACTACTGAACCCGCTAACAACTGCACTAACTTACTAAAACTCTTCACACGTTCTTACCCACTATATTAAAAGTATCCTAAAGTCGTAAAGCTCTGTGTATCGTAAAAGCTTTACGGCCGTGCGTGGAGGTCGTACGGAAGTCATTCGATTCCGCTTGCTTTTGACGTGTTGCCTCGTAAACTTAATTCTTAATTTATTCATAAATTCACAGGAAAATAGAGGATTATCAAAAAATAAAGGAAATAAAATAAACGATCGGTTAAAACGGATAGGAACCTGACTTTGTCTTAAGCCCAGATTATGGCGTGAGGAACCCCTAAGGTTTAAAGTCAAAAATTTTATTCTCAAGCAATAATAAAAAGTAGTTGTTTATAAAATATCAGAATATAGAGAATTCGAATTCAACTTAAGAAACGACATTTAAAATTGTCGAAATCACTATGTGTCCGGTTCTTTTGACGTGATCTATTTAGTTCGGTCCGGCCTTTGATTTCGGTTAAATTATTTGCTATTTGATATTACGGTCAGCGTGAAATATACCCACTCGTGACACGAGAGAAGCAAGGATGCCATGACGAATACCTACAAAATTAAGCATGCTTTTAATTTTTAAGAACGAATCTGGTATCCTGGATGGATCCTGATACATCTTATACAAATATATAAAGCTGAAGAGTTTGTTTGATTGTTTGCTTGACGCGCAAATTTCAGGAACTTCTAGATAGCCTATTTAACGAGCTTCATTCATCAAGGATAATATAGGATTCCAATGGTGAAAGAATTTTTCAAATCGGGCCGACTATCCGAGCTTATTTAATGGAAATAATGAATTAAATTTTTCGTCTTTATAGTATTCATCACTGAATGGATGGATGTGGGAAAAAAGTCAGCAAAGCTTAAGTGGGAATGGGCTGGGCACCATACTGGAAGCGGGAATCGAACTCACGACCCCCGGAGCGGAAGGCAGGGTCACTGCCCTCTGCGCCAACGGGCCATTCGACATTGACGATACATGAAATAAAATTGAAATGTATATGTTTAACGTTGGAATATTTTTTTATGAATCTTATAAGACTATAGACAAACGATACCTATAACGAAATCGCAAATTAAAAAAATATTGTCTGTCCTCAGATCAGATATCTAAATTTAGGAAAATTATAATAAAAGATTCCGATACATAAACAAATACTATTAAGCGAAGCTATGAAATAAATATGAATTTAATTATAAATCTCAGGATTTTAGACCGTCTTTTGTACCGTCAAGCTATTGACGTATCTACTTATTTTGAATTAAAGTAATTCTAAAATTACAATTGCTATTATTGACGTATTAACTACCGATGATGTACGGCTCGAATTTCAAACCGCCTTTTTTCCTTTCCATCTATCCTTATATCCTTCTACTCCATTCCTTATTCCTTTAGTCCTTTCTATTTCTCTAATTAGAAGTAGTGCCAGACTTGCAGACCTTTTGGTTTGCAGCCGAATTAGTCCGAAACGTCTCACATAAGATCGGCGTCAAGTGGCATTTCCCGTGACTTTAACCCCTATATAAATGCCAAACACGCAAGGACTTCTGTTGGTGCAGATGTCTATTGGCGGTGGTAATCACTTACCGCCTGCTGATTTTTGATTTACCTACGAAATTATTTACTGCCTAAATCACAGTCCAGTCTCTGGCATCCACAAGGTTATTACAGACCACCCTATTATTTATTCTAGAAGTAGAAGTCTACTATGCTATTTTTATCAATAAAGAGTTCTTCTTTTTCTGTCTTTCATTTCTCTAAACTGTGTCTTAGATTGGGCGTCCTGTCCGTCGATGGAAAATGCAAGTCATTCGACAATAAAGCGAACGGCTATGTTCGATCTGAAGCAATTGTTGTAATCTTGCTCCAAAAAGCTAAAGATTCGAAGAGGTAATTACGGATATTGCAATAATTTTTTTTTTTTTGCTTTTTTTTACCAAAGTTTTTGAACGTTGACTGTTTGATGTTTGAGATAACAAAATCTGGTTCTCAACAAATCCATACAAGGAAACCCTGAAAGTATAGACATTTAAGCAGTTAAAAGAAAAAAAACGCAAAGTTTAAAATACTGCCCACATATAAAAAATCCCCCTACGTAATAAAATTAGTTACACGATGAAATAAAATAAAAATACATCGTCACGCATTAAGTAGGACTAAAAACTGGCTCATGTTAGCCCTAGCTCAGACGTTTGTCTATTTGGGCTGCATATCACAATGAAATGGAGACTAGTGCTTTGTGTTTTACCATAAGTCTATCGACAATATGTCTTTAGCAAAAGCTTTGCTCCACCATATTTGTTAACTTCTATTTTTAACTGTGACGATTTCAACAGGTTAATTTATCATTGATTTAATAGAAATTACAATTGATATTAACTTAATAGTGCATAATACCACGTAAAAGATCCTCAATAATAGCTCAACGGTAGAAGGGACGGACTGAAATTTGCAAAAAACACGGTTCAAAACCCAACGCCAAAAACACAATTTTTCCACTTTTAATTTAAGCTTAGTAAGAGGGAGACCTTAAAAAGTATTGCTAATATAAAAAAGAAAAAAAAAACAATGTAACTAACTAGTATTAATTAGTTACAACTGAATTATCTTCATTAGTATAACTACTTTTCTTGGGAAGGGACTCATTAATCGCAAGCATCAAGCATGTTGAAAATATATATTTTTTGTACATAAAATTTTACAACGTGGCCTTTCTTAGAGTATATGCCCAAATCATCCATGCCAAGACAAATTGTGATGGATACAAAGAACAGGGCATTTCATATCCTGCCGGCAAGATTCAGAAACTGTTGCTTGATGAGTTCTATGAGGAATGCTCCATACCACCTAGTTCAATTGCGTTCGTTGAAACTCATGGTACCGGTAAGTATCTCGCACGTTTTTTAATTGCCTACATAGTGTTATTAATTTATTTTACAAACTTCAAGACTTTGATTAGCTATTTTGATATATCTAAGAGCCTTGTCTCACCGAGAGGCGAAGCCGACGTCGCCGGTTACATATACAAACAATTAAAATTAAAATTTAGGACAGGTAACTCACTTGGCGACGGTTTGGCGACGTCGCCAAATTAGAAGCGTAGGCACGATCACTACTGGCTACTCATTTGGCAACCGCAGATATCCATGGCTACGTAACCGACGACGTCGCCATGGGGTCTCGGTGAGGCAAGGCACTAAAGTTAATTTGACTTCTATTTCAATTAATTAATTGTTCAGGTACGACCGTGGGAGACTTGGAAGAACTTAATGCATTAGACGAAGCATTCTGTGGAAATCGTTCTGAACCTCTATTGATTGGGTCTATGAAATCTAACTTGGGTCACAGCGAAGGTGCATCTGGTGTTGTTTCTGTGGCTAAAGTGAGTATCGTAAACAATACGTAAAAAATGATGTAATATCTATGGATGAACGCAAACATTCCATGTCTTTTGTAACTACTGACGTGTTACTCAAATATAAATAGCTATGACAAAGGAATGGAATTTGGCGTAAAGAATATGCAGTCATCCATACAAAATGAGATCGAAATATAAGCTGTGTACAATTGCAAGTTTTGGGTTCTTTGCCTGACATATCTGTCTGAGGGTACTGAAAACGAGGTTGCGTAACAATAAGCGAAAATACTTTTACTTTAGACGCTTGAAAAAATAATTATCAGTCTTTTATCATACGATAACTAAAAATAGATAATATTTTGTCAAGGTAAACGTATGTACGCTTAGGAAAGTTGTTGCGGTTGATTAGGGCTACAAACTATCTCCATGTAGAGTAAAGCACGTCTGTACGCGTGTAGATTCTACAATAATTGATGCTTTAGTGTGAGGAAAGGCACATCAAGGTGAAAGGGTGTTCGGCGAGGAATGAAAGGTGGCAGCGTGGGTCGATATGCTCAACCACCAATAAGGAATACCGTCAGTCTGGGCTATGTGGAGTTGCCTGAGGCAGCTACGCCTCGCTGACAATTATTAGTCGGAAGCTCTATATATAGTGATCGTACGTAGAAACTTCACTAACGTGAGTTGGATTTTGTATGGTACGCGACAACGTTTGTACCGCGTCCGTCGACCTGTCGGTACAGCGCCATCTATTTTGCTTTAATGTAACCTTTCCACTCTCAACATCATCGTCATCTCGTTATGTAGCGGTCACTACAAGTGTGTGATCTCTTTGGAGAAGGTGTAAATTTTGTTTGTGCAATAATAGACGAAGGTGTCAAGACTGAAAGCTATCGGAAATGAAAAAATATTGTAAAAACTGTTAAGGTTTTCATCGGCCAGGAGAATGCTTTAGGTATATTGCTTACATCTTGTTACCGGCGAGTACTTGCAACTATATAACCAAGTAGCCAGGATTCATCAGCTACTTGCTTCTTAATATGGTTTAGTTGTTAACGAGGTACCTATAGCTACCAATCATCGAAAATGGTCATGCTTTCTATATGTCATAGAATACCTGTTAGTTATAAAAGATCATCGTTCTATGATGATCTCTTTTTAATAACACTGACACGTATATTTCAGCCTTTAGTCCTGGCGGCAAAACTTGTTGATGTTACTGTTTTTCTTGATGATAATCTCATTAAAGCTGTGAAAAAGATATCCGTGTCACTTAAATTGGATTAAGCGTTGACAATAAAAAGTTTTGCTTGAGACGACAAGTGTTTTGAGGAAGTTTCTAAATCTGAAACCTAACTACTGGTTGCTTTGTCGTTGTACCACCTCTTCTTTAGCCTGCCTTGACTTCGGCGGCCATTGGTGGTAGTCCATATAGTGGCCCACCTTTGTGAGTCCGTTTGTGCCACATATTTCTTAATTGTTATTTATTTATTATTATAAAATACTAGATTTTTTATTTGTGAATATATAGTAGCAGCGTATGGAAAATTAATTTAAAACTTAATTAGCGTTTAAATATAATCGCGTCCTTAATAATCCGAAAGCATATTTCAAAGGCAAGAGCAAGTCAATTTTGTCCGTATTTCTTTTTTTTTCTATTTGAACAGAAAATAACAAAGTGTTTTACTTAGGCTTTACTTAAAGGGTATCATATTCTCTGAATTGAATATAGGTTTCATATATATTCAAAAGGCAACCTTTTAGGTGTTTTCCACATAATGTCAGAATATATTCAATGCTAGTCGATTCAAATAACGGTGCCTACGGTTTTAAAATTCTTCACAAAGAATTATTCATGATATATTCTTTTGAAAAATTAAATATTGTCTAATTAATTAAAAAGGATATTTTTCAGGACCAGAAAAACAACTATAATACTATGCAGATTTTTTCATGTCACAATGGGCAAACGAGCAGGCAGTAAGTAAATTCATTAAATATTTTACACTGAGAGACGAATTTCTTAGCTTATTCCATAGCAGTGCCCGGAACTTGTGACCCAGGTGTAGGTTTAAGAGCGCGCTCTTTATAGTGATCACTAACACTCACCTTCACTGCCAGTGTTCCTGACGTGCAAACGACATTCGACCTTAGCGTGGCAAACCAATTTCTCGGTCGACTATACATCTATATAAATAAAAACGGATTTCCAAAATCAATGTAAAGACTTACTGTTCACTACGGTATAAAGGTATAGCCACAAATTCCTTAAACGGTAAAGTTCTGACCTAATTTAGGAGATGCATTACTTACTTTCATTCGTTGTTTTGCAAACAGATCTGCACAACAAAGATACGAGGTAATAGGTGAAAAATGGTCTATGCCCTAGACTCAGTGTTCACTACGTTTTAAAGGTATAGCCACAAATTCCTTAAACGTTAAAGTATGTTCTGACCTAATCTACGAGGTGCATTGCTTAGATTTATACGTTGTTTTGCAAACACATTGGTCAGTATTTACTAGTGTATTGAATGTATCGAATTCCCTTTGAAAGAAAGGAAGTTTCTTTTGAAAGTACTATTTTAAAAAAAGAGGTTAAGGTCTTGCTAGTTCTCTTCGTGGCTCAACTTTTACGAATCAAGTTGATGTTTCAAAATGACATCTAAGAGCCAATTTGCATAAAACTTCATTTGATTTATTTTACCGTGTTTTAAAACAATGCATTTCATTTTTTTTTTGTGTTACAAGGGGCTAACCAGCAGGCAGCAGGCAGCTAAGTGCCTACTGATGCCCATGGACATCTGCACAACCAGGAGGCAAGCAAAAACGCTGCCGGCCTTGAATGACGAGTTTAGGCCAACGGGAACAACAACAACAATACCAGCCGGGGACATTGTTAGCTGCGCAAAGTTTGTAGTCTCCAAGGACAAAAATGCACAAACACTGAGCTATGTCTGGCTCCGGATTATCCAAATACCTCCAATCCAATAGATTTGTATTGCTATCGAGACTACCATTCGGTATATGTAATAATATTATCAATGTTTTGTTTATTGTTTACCAAAACTTTACTTTTGTAAAGCATCTATATGCGTATTGTTACTGCGTTTGTTATCACAACTGTATATACTATATTCCGGCGATATTGATAGTAACAACAAGTATATGCGTTTCGTAGAGAACTTACAGCTGTCTCTATACTAAGGAACGATTGGTTTAAATTTTAGCGTCAAAACGTTCTGAATTATCAGGCCATCTTTTGACTCTAAAATACGTTTTTCATGCAATTTAAACAAGTAACCTAAACAGAAGATATATTGTAAAATTATGAATTTCTAACGGGTTTTTGAAAGTTGCATATAAATTCATAATTTTACAAAAACCATGTACATATATAGATACCTCCCACGTAAGCTGATGTAACCCCAAATTCCCAGCTTGACAGTAGAGCGTTACAAACAACTAAATTGTAATTTAATAGTCACTTAATATATTATTGTATACAATAATACAATCGTACATATTGAATGTATAATTGTGTACAAAAATGTGTCATATAATGAGGTTTTTATTTCAATTTACATTTTTGTAATGTTCTACTGTAAAGTTGGGAATTTGGGGTGACAATAATTTACGTGGTTGACGGGTCTGATACAGAGATGACGAATTACTTCCATAAAGAAGATTTAGAACATGTTCTAGAAACACCTGAAGAAAAACTTATTCTATACAATTTTACTATTACACTAGCTGTGCCCGCAAAGAGGTTCAATTTTTAGCTAGATGATATATACCCTACAGCCTTCCTCGATAAATGAGCTATCTCAAGAGAATAAGAATTTTTCAAATCGGACCAGCAGTTCCTGAGATTAGCGCGTTCAAGGAAACTAACAAGCTATTCAGCTTTATATATTGGTGTAGATTTAAATATCGGAGTGGGGCTACTTTAGAAGCTGTAATATGGAACTCATATCCCCACAAAGAAGACTGCTGGTTTTAATACCGAAAGGAAAATGTGAAAGTTTGATATTTTTGAAATTTCGTTTGGGGACACTGCGTGCACTCCCAAAAGGCCTTTATATAAAGTTATCTGTACCCCGCGACTATTACTCCGCCCGGCGCGTGATTTCATTGATTTAGATAAATTTTGCGTGTTTTATTTTTTGTGCGGAACCCTAATTAATTTTCTATGACTGAAGCAGTCTATGTTACTCCATGCAACATCAGCTATCTTCCAATGAAAGTCTAGTCGAAATCGGCCGAGCCGTTTTGGAGATTATTCGAAACAAACTGACAGACAAAAATGTTTTAACTTTCGTTTTTTTATAGTTGTCGTATATGTAATTATTTCAAAAAAATTCAACGTTACAACCAGACACTTCATTTATATTTAGAGGTTGTCTATTGGTGTGTATTGGAATTATTTATACTACTAGTGATAAATTATTTAATAATTCCACAATGTTACTACATAATCTACTGATTATTAATGAATATAATTTCTATATCGGCCACTAAAAACTTACGTAATCTTGCACTTGAAAAAAAAAGCCTTAGAAAAGAGCTTTTGGGTCTGTTAATATATTTTTTTTTATGATTTCCATTAATATAGGGAAAACCTTAGTCAATTTAGATGAAATTATCGTTGAATGACATACATTCGTTATACGTCGAATGACTATACACACATACCTGTCGCCACGACCATATGGCGGCTGCTCGCAATGTCCAAAAGTTATCAGATTCCTTTTAGAACCACGCGCCTCAAGCTCATAAAATAAATGTTACAAGCTAGTTAGTATAATATTCGGATTTAAAAGTATTAAATGTAGAGACTTGATATTTTTCATATTGATAATACAGATAAAAAACTCATTAGGAAAATTATTTTCAGTAAACTCGAACACCAACTTTTGAAATTATTTAACAATCAGTTTAGAGTTCGCGTATCAGATACAGAACTCTTCCATATAAGCCTGTCTTGACACGCTCTTGGCCGCTTTATTTATAACACGTCTGCGTTAAGTACTAGAGATCTCCGGGTGGTCAAAATTCGGCCAAAAATCTTTGTCATCATGTTAATTTCAAACTGCTATGTACAATTTTTTTATTCCTAGTACAACGACATTTGACAATTTATCATTTTAAATGGTGTTTATTTTTGTGTCCATGTTTTATATATTATGAGTTTAGATATAATATGTTAATATAGGAGAAAATAGAGATGTTTAAAAATAAACATAAATAAAATTTAAATGTTCATCAACGTATCCAGGAATCCAATATCAGGCCACATTGTTTGTTGCAAAATTCCTCCGAAATGTCTTGACCGATTTCGAGTGTTTTTATGCATATTTGATAGGTCTGAGAATCGGTCGTAACTCATTTTTAAGAGCCGTAAGTGATAAGATCGGCCCACACACACGAAGTCGCGGTATACAGCTAGTTAGAGATGTTTAGTTAGAGTCTATTTAGTTAGAGATCTTTAGGATAGATTTTTAATTTCACCTAATTTTAATGAAATTTTACGGAGCTACACTTTAGATTCCTCTTCTCCTATAATTTTCATTTAAGGATTCCTTGGGAAACGGGAGAAAAAGAATGGAAAGCGGTCCATCTAACTTATAAATTATCTAACTTTCGCATAAGGCCCATACATGAAGCATATGTCGCGCCATTCTCAAGGGGCCAAAACAAATTATACTGTAAATGATATTTAACTTAAACCAACTCATATAATAAAGAACCCAAAACACCACAACCATAAAACCATAATTACAATAAACCCATTCGAACCATATAGCCATAAGGGTTTAGAACAGACTATATTAATTCTTCTGTAAGATTACTAAACAGCATTTTATTAAAAAAAAAAAAACATGCAGTTGAATTGAGAATCTTTCTTCTTCTCTAAAGTCGGTTGAAAAATCTGACAATCATATATGTAAAATGTGTGACTTTTTCCACCGTAATACACGTTTGCGCCGAAAAACTCATTAAAAGCGTGAATGAATGTAATCCCCGTTGCAACAGTTTCATTTTAAACGAAGACTAACTTTATGTCAGACCTAATTTATTTCAGGCACGATTTTATCGTTAATTTGTGGTCCTAACACAAAGCTTTCCATTAACAGTTACATCCAGTAGTTCTACAAAAGCTAAATGTAGAGCCTGATAATACGTGAAAAACACGGTAAATACTATCGCTGTTTATTTAAAATACATTAAAATAGACATGACGACAGTAATCAAAAATTAATTAAATTTTGTATTTATCTGATAAAATAGGATACATAAAGCTTAACAAACGAATTTATTTTTATTTTGCGAGCGAAATTAAAAATACAACAATCCGCCATGATATCTAAAACACCCAGCATAGCGTATGACGTTACCGTATATTATAAGTGCGTTCTAATAAGCGATCGTAACGTTTTAAAGTGCTCATTCAGTTTTTCGACACTTGATGACTGCGATCGTTAAGGTCACGGCGAAAACGTCGAGGTGTCGCTCACTGGAACGCACTGATAACGTAAAGTGACGTCAT
>JANCMC010031751.1:8850-21590 GCA_024363005.1 Charaxes varanes | reverse complement strand
CAGGTTTAGGATATACTTTCTTTTGCATCTGATAATGTCTTCTATATAAAAAAGTTTCCAACTAGCTTTTTTAATTAAAAGATACTCAAATTATTTTAAAGATATAATTTTTTATCAGACTACAAAATTGAAATTTTATTTTAAATTTATAATTATGACCATAGTTACAGACTTGGGTTATAAAAAAGTATGACTTGTTTAAATTATACTTTTATTTGATAATAGGTAAATTAATTAAAAAAACAAGTATGTCACTAACTATGTATATTTATGTACACAAACCCCATGACATTTAAATGCATGCATGCTTATCATCAGTCTTCATAAGTTATTTGGTTTGAAATATGTTCTACATTTTTCTGTAAACAACTTTGTGGTTTTCTCTCTGATCACCTCTTCTACACTGAGTTCTGTTTGTAGTAATCGTAGCTAAAAAGTATTTTATATTTAATTATTACAATACTTATAAGATGTACAGATATAAATATGACTATATATGAATACATATATATTTATCCCGAGTATCATCATTACCTTTCTCTGTTCAGTCTTCAAATTTTTAATAACATCAATATCATCAGGGGAACTTTCTTTTACAGCTTTCAATTTCTTCACAGTTTCAGCTGTAGAAATTATGCAGTTTTTTATAACACCTTCTCTTTCACTGTGCCCCTTCTGTATCTGTTCAAATAGATCTTGGCAAGCTGATTTCGCGTCTATTTTGTTTTTAAATGATTCTGTAGGAATAGATGTGTTTAAGGCATACACTATTTTATCATCAAGTACGCGCATCTTTTTCAGGACATCCTATAAACAAACATAATACAATCGGTCTATTTAATTAATGGTTTAATTAATTGTGCAATAATTTATTTGACGAATTAATACGTTTTATAGGTTATAACAATGCTAACCTACAATATTTATTGATACTAGAAAAAGAGCAAATCCATAACAATAACACTATTTCTATCTTACAAACCTGAAATTCTAAAAAATCTGGGCAATACATTGAATTATTTACTTAAAACTTATCCCTGTAATATAATATCTTAAAATAACAATAAAATGTAAATGCTGCCCGTAGATAAAAACAATTGTTTATTTTTTTTCACAGAAAAGTATTAACTTTCGTATTTTTCCTGTAATATTTTTAATAAGTTCACTTGCTTTTTTGGTAATGATTTATATTAATACATTTGTAGATATATAGAAAATATGTAATTATTTATTTATATACATAAAATTTTATCAAAGCGCCATTGATTTTACATTTCAAAAACAATTCGACTCTTTTAGTGAAATCCGGAAATTTTGCATAGATTTCAGGACTTTTATATTCCGCTGCATGCATGATTTAATATTTATTAGATACTAGTCAGAAGTCATCAAAAGTTTATTAGTTGATAACATAAATTTTATTTCATCTAGTTATGAATCTTATAGTCTCCAGATGTATGCTACACAAATCTATGCATTTTTATTTCGATTGAATTGCTATCTAATATCTATACATATATTTAGATTAAAGGGGCACATTTCTGTTAATTACAGGGTTGACTAAGTATGCAAACATCTTTGTAGTTTCTAGCATTGTTATAATCTGTGACACGGAGGTACGAAGTCTGTGGTCTACTCACGGTTTTAAACATATTTTTTCATCTGTATTTCGCCTTTCTTTCTCAACAAATATCAAAATGAAGTACGTCTGTTTTAAACTTTTGTATTATTTTATATCTGCTTAATCTTTTGCTCTTTTCTTGTATTATAAGATAAATGATAATGTGCAGTGCCTTATTCTCACCATGAGTGTTTTATTTCCAGGATCGGACTGTGTGCCTATAGTGGATACAAAATATATCCTGGCCATGGAAAAACCATGGTTAAAGTTGATGGCAAGGTATGTAGAAGCTCAGATTTTAAAAACTAAAATTTGTGTATAATTTTTGGTTCCATAAGAACTTACTTTTTGCGTGATCTATGCATTTTATTCATTGGGTCATCCACTTGTTTTGGTGAATAGGTTATGGTAATCATAGGCATCGTAGACAGATAGGCTTATACGAGTAGTCTCTGTTAAAAAGAAAATGTAGCTTAAATTGGTTAAACTGTCCTTGCAGGAGGCCAAATCTGGCATTAGTTGTTTACATTATGTTAACGTTGAATATGTTGCACGAAAAGTTAATGTCGAATATTGTTATGGAGGAATCTTTCTTAATATGCCTTCTAACTAAAATATTTGAACAATTAATACAATAATTAATCATATAGAATATGAATTTATTTTTTCTTGTGCTTATAATGATAATGTCAGACAATTCTGCATTTAAATGCCAATAACTGCATATAATATGGTGATTATGAAGTAACTGTTTATACTATTTATTTTATCATTATTTATAATACTTTTTAAACTCTAACTGTAAAAGTTATTATTATTATATCACTGGCCTGTTGGTTCAGTCAGCAGTGACCTTGCCTTCCACTCCAAGAAATGTAGGTTTGTGTCCCGCCTGGACTCTGGGACTATCACCTATATGTATGTATATATTTCTAAAATAATTTTTGTGTAGAACAAGCATCTGTTACCCATAATGCAGGCATTTAGTTGCCTACCTTAGGAACAGAGGTCCATGTGTCATATAGTCCCATGTATTTATTGCAAAGACCTTGCAAATACAGTAGAATCTCAATATTTGGAATTTCAAGGGAAATTTAAAAAACTTCAAATTACTGTCTGGATTTTGAAATTTGAGTTGAATATAAAATATATATTAAAATGCCTATGCAGGGAAATAATGTTCAGCTTGAGTTACAAATTCTAAATCATTGAAGATGCTGAGTATTTGGGGGTTTATTGGATGAGAGCAGCATTTTTTTTACTTCCCAAAGATTTCAACTTAACAAGGTTCAAGTTATAGACATTCCACATATATAAAAATCTTAGCGTAATAAGAAATATAAGAATCCTGTTTTATGTTTATGATATGTGATATTTTTAAATATTATTTTTGTTATTGTTTGCAGACTTTCACATTCTTAAACTCAAAATGTGAAGCAGCTCATCTGATGAGGAGAAATCCTCGTAAAGTAACATGGACTGTACTCTACAGGTGTGTTATTGAATTTATTAATTTAAATATAAAGGCACTTCCAGATTGGTGGAGGCTCATCAGTAGGTTTATTTCAATCATAGTGGTTTGATTTGTTTGTTATCTTTCATAACTGGGTTAACTCACATAGCACTTGAAGTTAAAATCTAAAAGAGACTGATTTCTTAGCAATACTCTATGGATTGACCGTGCAGGTATTGAGTCCTTCATATTGCAGAGGAAGGAAGCAAGTCAGTGCCTAGAAATTGCGACCCAAGCGTAGGTTTGAGGGATCCTTTTAATATGTACACGAAAAGTCACCTTCACTGCTCATGTTACTGCCCTGCAAGTTAGTTCCTATCTGATCTCATCCTATAATGATTTCTATTAGTCTTCATCGTGATGATGGTGATCAATATAATATTTCTTCGAACATATTGCTAATAGGTGGTGATTTACTAAATAATGTCCTTCTACAAATATATACTGCTGGTCAGTCAGCTATTTGATTTTTTACTTTTTAAGAAATGATTCAAAGTTTATTATAGCTTTTGCTTTGCGATAATAATTTTTGATATCTTGTCATAGTCGTAGAGCAATGACAGTTTTGATAAGTGTTTGTCGTTAAATGACTTTCTAGAGGACTAATTATTGTCAAATAATATTTTTTTCATTTGCTAAAATTAATTTTTCTATGTATACTCTAGTATGCTAACTTTCAAATTTATACATTTTAAATTAAAATAATTATGCTGGAAAACTCACATTATTATTTCAAATGGCTGCCCTGTAAAATTTAATTGCGTCCATCGGATCTGACATATTTCTACGACTATTGACAATCTTATCACAAGGTACTAATTTTTACAGTTACTAGCAAAAAATACTTATAGAATTAGAATAACAAATAGATAAAAAAGATATTCTGTTACCGTAGTTTCTTCAAGCTTAAAGCAAGCTTCAAGCTTACAGATATAAACTTAACTTTTCGACTTAAAGGCTGTATTTTTTGTTACATTGTATGGTTTGCTATTTGTGGTCTAGGTTGGTTAAAGTGCAGTTAGAATAATATATTTAAGAATATTGGAACTTGGATGGGATTAGCCCAAGGAAGGGAGAGGTCTTTGGCCGGCAATGAGACCCATCAGGCTAATTAAAAAAGGTATATATAATTTACAGGCGCAAGTTCAAGAAGGGTCAAGAAGAAGAGCAGGCCAAGAAACGTACCAGAAGGACGCAAAAGTTCCAGAGGGCTATTGTTGGTGCGTCCCTCAGTGACATTATGGCAAAACGTAATATGAAGCCAGAAGTCAGAAAAGCTCAGAGAGACCAGGCTATCAAGTAAGGAATTGATTTATATAAATATATCTATGTATAAAAATGACTTATATTCCAGTCCTTGTAATTCATAGAACTAAAATTAATGTCAGGGAAGCCCTAAAATTCTTCATTTTGTGTGTTCTATCAATTGTATTTTTATTTTATTCCTGAAAAATTTGCTTGCACACCTCAGTCGACCTTGAATCCGATACTCAAGTAATGTATCAAGTATTAATTGTAATAAAATGTTATTGCAATAGCCTATTGTCTGATATAGTTAACAAATATTATTGTTTTACAAATTTTGTCTTTTTCATTGTGTTCTGTTAAAAAAATTTAGAATTATTGTAAAATTGAGATAAAAACTTGTTAAAAGTTACTGTAAAATTTGTTAAATTTAGTCCTTTGTTACACTAGATATAGCAATAACAGTCCATTTAAAGAGTACTGTATAAATTACTCATATTTTGAACTAACTGTTTTACACCACTTTGGCTGCGTAAAATTGCTAGAGCCCAGACTTCCTTAATGTGTCCCATTTGCGAAATCCTTTCTTAACAGATGTCTTCTAACTACAAACTATCTTGTTGCCAAATTTCATCTTTGTATAGTCGACCAAGAAAGTGCTTATCATTTTGAGTGACAGCTCCTAGTTAAAGAAAATTTTGCTAATGGTTATTGTCAGAAATTAAGGTAACATAACGAGCAAAAATAAGCCTTTTAACTAATGGACACGCAAACGAAATTCGACTAGCATGGCAAACCAATTACTTGGTAGACACATCACACGGTTTTCGAAATTACGTGTTAGGTAACCTTTCGCTTTAATCTATAGTAATATATAAAGCTGAAAAGTGTTTGTTTCTTTGTTTGCTGGAATACGCTAATCACAGGAACTACTGGTTAGATTTGAAAATTTTTTCAGTGTTAGAAAGCCCATTTATAGAAGAAGGCTATAATAAGCTATATATCATCCTGCTAAAATTTTCACCTAATCCGACGGAGGCAAAGTCGCGGTAACAACTAGTATAAGAAATAGATATAATATTGATACACACTTTTTTTAATTGAAGGGCTGCAAAGGAGCAGAAGAAGTCAACTAAAGCTGCCAAGAAGACCACAGCTCCTCCTACAAAAGCAAAGGCGCCACCTAAAGCTAAAGCTGCCAAAGTCAGTCAGAAAGCAGCACCTCGCGTCGGTGGTAAACGATAAGACCTATATAATAAAAATGTTATAAAATGAAAGTGGTTTGTTTCTCTTGTTACACAATCTTACAGATCTAAATAATTTTATCCGCTAAACACAAACATATTACATCATTAATATTGGTAACAGTAAATCTTTAAGTACACAATAGGTCAGCAAAAAAGTTGTGGTTTCAGCTACCAGCTTTTCAGGTCTTACCCAGTACCACTGCTATGAATGCAGTATGTAACATTATATAAAAATAAAAATTATATTATAGATTTCATATGTAGTATACATGAGCTGTAAACAGAATAATTATACTATTTATAAAGACATAGATATATATTATAATGTTTGACTCTATGAAATTATAGACTGATAGCTCAACTTATGAGCTATATAATAACATATGTTTGTGAAATTGTTTTAGGAAAGTACAGATTGAGTATGAATAGTCTTTAGAAACAGAAGAACTAGAATTCGTGTGTCGCCCTGGATGCGGTTATGCCATAAATGCGTTATTACCATTTGAGCCAATAACAGGCATTGATTTATACTCACTGTCGTATACTTCTCATCAGACAAATCAAAACGCCTTGCAAGTTTAGGTTTTGTAACGATTACCAGATTAGCAAAACACCACCTTATTGGGTAGGGGAGAGTGGCCGAAACAAAGGGAGGCCTATGCCTGCCTGTGGGTTACAAAGGTCTGCATATTATGATGATGATGAAGGATAATCAGAAAATTGTATATATCTAGGAATATATGTAAAAAGAATCCGAAGTGTTTCGATTTTTCTGATGAGAAGTATATAAGAATTTCACGATTTTGACACGACATTTACGAATTCATCCATATCATTGCAAAAGATTATTACATTTTCCAAGCAATGGGGAGGCCCTTGGTGTGATATTACATAATCAAGAAAACTGCTGTTTCTTTTAATTATTATACGTACTATCTACAGACAATTTTTTTTTTGTAGAGCGAGAGAGAGTAGTACTTGTAGAACTTACAGTTCCATGGGAGACCAACATCCTCAAAGACCACCTGATAAAAACGAACAAGTACTTTGACCTAACCAATGAACTCACTAAAAACGGTTATAAAACCAGCTCCGTCTACTTCCATTGCCTCCGACTTTACTTCACCCCCTTCTTTTTTCACATCTGAAAATGTGATAGCTTAAATTAAGGAGGTTATACGATTAAACTCTATATATATGATCACGTATATTTAAATGCACGTCGTTTTTAGAACGAATTGGTGAAATAACGAACTAATAACTTGCAAACTCAATCTAGTTAATTATAATTATTATCGTCAGGTTTAATTAAGCAACTTTTCAACGATTTCTAAACTTGATTTCGAAAACAATCCTTTCTCAAACTACCCTCCTATTAACAATCCGACATACTTGTCACGGGCTTTATGTTTGTCTTGAATTACTATTTTTTAACCAAAATCCTTAATGTGTGGTCCATGTGATTTTCCTTTTTGAATAGGAAACAGCTAGTCGTAATTGTGAAGCTAATAAAAAAAAGAATTACGTGAAATGTTGACTATTTCGAACGTGATCGTGCCATATCCACCCGGTCACAGCCAGAGCAACTTAACTTGTTGAGTTGAGCTATTGAGGCTCTAAACTAAATGTTGTACTGTGCACAAAATAAGAGTCACACAGAAAGCCATAAAGAGGTTCATGCTCGGTATCCAAACTCCAAGACCGATTACGCAACACTGAGATCCGACGAAGGACAAAAATTCGAGACATCGGAGAAACAGTGTTGCACCTGAAGTGGAGCTGGGCAGGACACTTGGCCCGACGAAGTGATGATAGGTGGAGTAAGGCAGTGACTGAGTGGTGGCCGAGGTCAAATAAACAAGGAAACCGGCTTTTATTTTGATGCATTTGATTTATATGACCCTAATTACGTTGAGATTTTTAAATGCATTGACCTAAATATTTCCATCTATTTTCGAGATCGGTCGTTGCCCTCTTCTTGTATTATATCACCTTATAATTTGATTTATATATTCTGAATTTAATATATAAATATATATATATATATATGCAAGTAATAATCAATTTTCATTCCATAAATGAGAATAGTCTATACATATAAATAATAAAAATAGCCAAAAGCGTGTCAAGACACGCTTATATACAAGGGTAGAAATTAAAAAATGTAGCCAAATCCAAAGAAATTAAAGTCCTAAGTCTACACACTGGATGAATTGACCGACAAAGAGTCTTCTCTAACTCTTAAAAAAATATACGTCCATTTTGTAATTTATTACAGGAAGTTGTTTTTACAACGGGCAAGCTGTTCTACTAAGTCTAGACTACCTATCCATAAAAAAAGGCAACACCAGGATCGCACATGCGTTGCCGGCCTTTAAAGAAGGAGTATGCTCATTTTGAATTAGCGTAAAAATCTACATACATACTTTTGTGATTAAGTCCGCTTAAATGATTATTAATTAAGTATACCAAACACATATATAGCATAAATCTCATAATTCATAACAATAAACTATCTTTTAATTTATTATGGATTTTGATAGCCGTTATTAACGTAAATTACTTTACTGTACTTACATATGCAAGTTAAAACATCCTAATGCCATCCGCCACCAAAGAACAGCACTACACTGACTTTCCGATGTGCCTCAACGCACGTTTCGCATCGACACCGAAGCATCATCAGGTAGGATAGACTCTATAAAGGTTGACTTTCATTCGAGTATTCATTCGCGGATTAAAGCAAAGTAGTTTAATTTTTCATGCAAGTCATGGTTTTCCGCAAAGTAACGCCTGATTCTATCAGTATTCATGATGCCTGTATCGCAATAACTATTTAGTATTATCCTAAGTATGGTTCAAACAAAAATTATGGACCAAAATAAATCAATCTTGGTTCCCACCGCTCATGTGGTAAATCAACCAGTTTAACTGTGACCGTTTCCCTAATAACATCTTCTTGTGTGAGAGTTTTCTCGAAGTAAAAATATTTAGTTTAAGGAGCACTTAATTCAATCATTTTAGGACTTACATTAATGACCAATTAAACAAAAAGTGTTCTGTGTGTATAATTAATTTGCGCGTGACTCTTGCCAGAGCTTTATTTTTTTCCATCGTACTCTTTGAAGACTTATAATCGCTAAAAACGTATCGATAAATCGTAGCCAAAAAACTGCGTAGTTTTATTAATACGTATGTAGGAATAATCGTTGTCGATTAGACTGCACAGTATTATCGGTTCGTTTTAACTGCACAGCTTTTTGCAACGATTTAGCTGTACAGTTTTTTCGCAACGATTTAGCTGCACAGTTTTTCGCAACGATTTATCGATACGTGTATCGCGGCCATTAGCTTAGTAATAATAATAAGGTTTTGCAAAATACTATATGGTAAAAATGCTTTGCATTACCAGCTTATCTGCTGCAATAATCCTAAATTATTAACGTAACAATAGTACGAGTATAATATAAATGATATTAAATTACTTATTATAAAACTGTTTTCTGGCCGACTGCTTTAGGAAACTGTTCTATTTAAGCCTGACAAAGTGATGAAAAAAAAAATATAAAAAATAAGGAGAATTATAGCTTAAGTTAAGACCTCATAGCCGATACGCTAAGGAGATAAGGCGTCGCTATGTTGTTTATATATATAAAAAAAAAAAATTAAAATAAATGTACAGAAGGGTAAACCATCGGCAAGTGCACGTTACTAAAACAGTGAGGTAACCGATAATTTCATAAGATTAAGAAAACTCCAAAAAAAACCTGATATTACTGTCACCCTAACGAACTGGAGTCACCGAATCAATGACAAACGTTAGGGCGGGCCCCTCGCTGCGTTTCTATTATCACTGATAATGTCATTCCGCTACACGAGTAAATTACCCCAAGCCCAGGATTACAGCTGTCTTCGACTCCACTACATCAATTTGGTGCTGTTATTGATTGCTTCATATCATTTAGGCCTCATTCGCACTAGAGCTTTTTTACCGTGCGTTACAATAGTGTTCCAATAGAACATATGAATTCCCAAGTTTATGTTCACATGGCAGCGCTTTTAAAACGCGATGCTTTTTCTCCAAGCAATGGTCTATCTCTAACTCTATATAAGTTTAGTGTGTTCAAACAATCAAACAAATAAATAAACAAACTGCCTTAACACAATTTAGTGTTTGCCAACGAAACGCTAAGAAGAAGAAGAAGAATAAACAAACAAACAAACTCTTGTTATATCGGGCGCTTCCGTGTAAAGCGCTCGTACGACAACAGCACCGAAGGCGACTGCGGTCACGTATGCAGATTTAGCAAACGACAATTTCCGCATCACTGAAAGCATCAGCCATCACCGACAATAGGTTTCCCTTAGTATAAATTAGCTTTAGATTCTCCTATAGGTCACTTTTAGTCTTTTTTATATTACAAGGGGCAAACGACTAGACAGCAGGTAGCTAAGTGTCCACTGACGCTCATGGACTAGAAGACAAGCAGATTCATATAATGCTTAAATAAATAGATTTAATTTTAGCGTGATATGTATCCTCGATTAATGGGCTATCTAACACTAAAATAATTTTTAAAATCGGACCAGTAGTTCCTGACATAAGTTCAAGCAAGCAAACAAACAAACAAACAAACTCTTCAGCTATATTTATAGTAGTAAGATTTTGAAAATTATTTTTTGTTAACCTCCATCATAAAAATGGGGGTTATATGTTTTTCAGGGATGAATAAAAATAACAAAAATAATAATTATATCATATAATAAAATAGGTCTACTTCAAAAAATAATGCACACGGGATGCAAAGGGCACCTATTTGACTTGGCACCGACTTCAACACGTCAGTAGGTGTCAATCACTGTCAGTAGGTGAATGACTAATATAATTTCAGATCCCGGGAATGACTATAGCCTTACCCGGAAGCAAACTCGATTGGAACTACGAAACTCTCTCCAACAATAAATCTTGTCTTGCTTATAAAGGGCAAGCATGTCCGTTTGTACGAGGACGTTGTGTTGGTGGCTCCTCTAGTATTAACTTTATGATGTACACACGCGGAAACAGAAAAGATTATGAATTTAATATTACAGGGTGGACCTGGAAAGATATTGAACCCTATTTCTTAAAATACGAAGGCCTCTATGATTTACATCGTCTCCCAAAGTCCTCCGTTTTATATCATAACACTTCAGGAATTCTGCCAATCGGTTTTTTTGGAGACACTGATAATCCATGGCACGACAGACTTATTAAAGGTATGGAAGCACTCAACATTCGGTACAATCCTGATGTAAATGCCAAATCTCAAATCGGAGTGTCTCAAGTGCTTGGGTTTACTGCAGCTGGTGAACGTATTACTGTCACTAAAGCATATTTAGAACAAGAAAGTGTAAAGAGAAAATTAAAATTAGTAAAAAATACAATATGCACTAGTATTATTATTGATGAAAACAACGTCGCAAGGGGAGTAAGAGTTATGCAGGGAGACAATATAATTTTACACTTATATGCGAAACATGAAGTCGTATTGAGTTCGGGAGCTATTGCCACGCCTCAGCTCCTAATGCTTTCAGGTATTGGGCCAAAAAATCACTTGGAACAATTAGGCATAACTGTAAAAGCGGATTTGCCTGTCGGCAAAGGAATGGCTGACCACGCGAGTCCAGTCGTTTATATTAAGGTTGTCGATGAATATACCACTTCATCGCTATTTACAGTAATTGGGTCCAAAAGTTTACAAACAGCACAATGGTTGTCTACTCGAAGCGGACCAATGACATCTATTGACTTAATGGATTTAACTGTCTTTATTAATACGAAGTGTTACAACTTTACTCTTAGACAGCTCATAAATGATCACCCTGAATGCGAGCTACCGACTTTACAATTGTTTCACTCTTTTGCGCCCAGCGGCGTTTGGAAACTGTCGATGTTACGATCTGCAATTAAAAAGAGACGTTTTTATTCTCAAAATGATGAACTTTTTGATCAAATTTTCTCTATGGATAGTGAGATAAGCCTTATAGCGGTTGCTCCAGTGCTACTTAGTCCCAAGTCACGTGGCTTCGTGCAACTTGCAAGTACAGATCCCTTAGATCCGCCTGCTATTACACCAAATTATTTAGAGCATGAAAGCGATTTAGAGGAAATGGTACGTGCGTTAAGATTTCTTGAACATGTTGTTGAAACTCCAATATACAAAAGGCACAATGCATCAATACACTATTTAAGCATTCCTGGTTGTCCTGCGGGTGGTGAAAATGGCTATTGGGAATGTTATGCGCGTCATATGACGTTATCCGTTCATCATGCTGTAGGTACTGCAGCCTTAGGTAAAGTTGTAGATGAACGACTGAGAGTCAAAGGAATTAAAAACCTTCGTGTAGCCGATGCGTCAGTGCTACCACATATACCACGAGGAAATACTGCTGCCGCTGTTATTGCTATTGGTGAAAGGTTAACAGACTTTTTATTACACGATAATAGATTAGACTGAGTTACGATTGTAGTATACAAATATAAAATAGATCATAGCCAAACTCTTAGCCATAGCATTAAGTTAATGTGAACTTGTACATATTAAAGAGAGTTGAAAATATTGTAGTTGCAAAGATCTACAAATATATTTATTTATATTAAAACTTAAGTGATACTCGTATTTATGAAAGTTCTTGATTATTATTTAAGATGACCAAATTCTAACGACGGATTTTTTCCATAATATACTTAACACTGATAACTGTACAATGTTATATTTAAATAAATTATTACTTTCTATTTATGTTTTGTTAAATTTGAAACCTTTAAGAATATTGTTAAAAACTATATACAAATTTCGATAGTTGAAAAAGTATTATTTCCCAAATTTCATGATAATATCGGAAAAGCAGGCAACTTTCCTGCATGCATGTAGCTGCTGGCAATAACCTTATTATCCGGTAACTGAGTCCACGCTTAACTTATTTAGTAAGATGGTGTGTATCTCATAGCTTGTTTGTTAGAAGTATATTAATCATATTCAGTTTTTTTTTAATGTATTTGAGCTGATGTTAAATACTTAAAAATCTGTTTTAATACTGCAGAAGTTTAAGCGAGCGAAGTTATTTAAATGTT
>JANCMC010031711.1:0-11713 GCA_024363005.1 Charaxes varanes | reverse complement strand
TATGGTAAACCAGTTATATTCTTTTTATTTTTAGCATTAAACGCAATGTTCTAAAGATTTATTGACAAATATTTTTTATATTTTAAGATGAATTGGTTATCCCATTACGTTTGGGGCTTAATGTAAACAATTTAGTTTACTATACATTGCAGAGCTAGAGACTTTCATTGTAAAACTTATCTGTAATAACGTATCAATGGAAACGAACACATACATAAATACATACACACATTGGGTATACACTAGTAGGATCATGACTACGTGAATAACTTCGTTGTGATTTTCTATAGACCAGAGTAACTTTCCCAGTGATAGAAATACTATGGGTATTGGGTGTGCCCAATATATAAGTTACCCATTCGAGTTATCGTAGAAGTTATGCTAGAAGTGGAATCTGATTAGATCGGGAAGGAAACCACATCCTTACAGATTTAACTCCACCTATTTCTCCTTTAAGCTTCCTCTCATGGAGTAGACGCCGACGAGATTAGGGATTGAATTGGCTTCAGACACTTTTCAGTCCACACTTTCTAACATTAAGCTAACGAAGCTTAACCATTGATGTCCCATCGTATTATACCGACCACCAAAGAGCCGATGTAACACTAGTAGCGGCATTTATCGGCCTCTAAAAACATAAATAAAGGGAAGGCCAGCGGGCACGGTGTGACGCGCGGCTATGCGTGCGTTGCCAACTACCACCCCTAGGTGTAACACGTTTAGATCATTGTATAGTAGGGTTGATAAAAAAAGACAAATTATGAATATTTTCGAAAATACAAATTGCACGCTTCATAACGACAGCCTATGAAATTTAGTTTTTCATTAATTCTTCATTTAGTTTTTAATTAATAAACGATACCGAATTACACACCCATTTTTAACAGGAAACAGCGTGTCGTAGTTCTGAACCTAAAAAACAATTTCGCGATAAGTTCACTGTTTCGAACGTGATCGTGCCAGATCCACATACACATATATCCAGACGTCCAATGAAATATTTTTATCAATTTTTCTTGCATCATATAAAATAATTATCAAGTAAAATTGCCTAAAATAGTAAACCACACTGTATTCTGGTTTAGTAGTAAAAAGAAGATAGAAGAAACCTTATGAACGTGGTGACGCTTCATCAGACTGTTATCACGTAACGTCGCCACACATACAGGCTATCTGAATCGTCATATATGATGTTTAATAATAAAAAAAATAGATGTAATAAATACATAGAACTAGATGACATGCGGACGTATGTTCCTGAGGTAGACGACTTAAAGCCTGTGTTATTGGTAACAGACGCCTGTTGTTCACAAATATGTTTTTTTTAGAATTATTTAAATACGTACATATGTATAAATGCACCCAGTCCCGAAGCGGAAATCGAACCCGCAACCCCCGGAGCGGTAGGCAGAGCCTCTGCCAACAGCGACAACAGACCAATGAAAATAGATATGAGTCAAAATAGGTACAGAAATAGTCAGAGGCGATCGTGGCCTAATCAGTGGTCGGCATATGAGTCGATCGCCAGGTTAAGTTGCTGTTGCTGCGACCGGGTGACAGATGGGTAACCCATTCTAACGCTGGTTTATATTTTGTATCCGATCTCCTCTGTGTTTCGGAAGGCACGTAAAACAGTGGGGACCCGATTCATTTCACTTTGTGATATTAGTCGTAAGGTTGTAGAGATCTTGGGGTTCCGAGAATGACGTCAGTTGGCAATCGGTTATCTTAACTTGCCGCACATCCACATCTTCTACAATCTAAGCGGACCCTGGTACTTAACCGGGATAACGCTAGAAAAAAGAAGAAGATGGTATAGAAAGAGTCAAATACATATAAATATATTTTGCTCAGCCCTGTTCCAAGCGCAGCTACGTACATGTAACTGTTAATATGGACTGCGCTAGGCTTTGGGTTGATTTGGCACACTTTCAGATTGCTCAATTGTACAGCAAAATATCGTGGCTTTAGATTTCGTGAAACGTTTAAAAACGTACCGCTTTAAATTCAAAGCCCGATTTTTATGCCCGCCGCAGCGCTAAAGGGCTTATATTGGATTACAGTAGGATTTTATATAGCTTCGTTTTTAGCGTATCTATTCGCTACAATAACTCGCTATGAATATTTTAACATTTCAAACATTAAAACAAATGGAAAAAGGTGTTTTTATTTTCAAATAACAATAGCATTAACTGGACTTCTATTTATATTAAGTAATAAAAGTTGCGCTTCATGAAGATAACTATGAAATACTCTTTCTTATATTAAAATACTAGCTTCTATCTCTTTACCAGCATCAAAAGTTAAAAGAATCTACTTTTTACTAAAATCTATTCTTTTTTACGGTTCCGTAGGGACCCTTATAATTTCGCTCTGTCCATCCGTCCCTCCGTCCGTTTGTCTACCCGTAAGATGGTCCCCCTCCCTAGCATTTCCTAACTATTAGACCTAGAGACATGAAATTTTCCATGTTGATAGAACATGCTAAAAGCTCATTGGGAAAATTATCCTACATGAAATCGGACAACAACTTTTGAAGTTATTTAACAAATACCTTTATAGCGTGTCAGATACGGAACTCTTCTATATAAGCGTGTCTTTACACGCTTTAGGACATTTTATTTCTTTCATATTTGGATACATAATACTGACACATCATTAAACTCTGGTTCGAAATATTGATACCTTCACCGAGAATCTATAAATATCTTAGTCAAGTCAACCTAGGGTTTCATCCTGCATGAAAGTTTTACTATATAAATTGCAACTTATAATATTTAATAGAAAAATTTAAAATTTACTCCAGTACGTTAGCTATTGCAAAAACTTACTGTTTGTAAACAATTATAATATATTGCAACTTTAAACCTTATAAATGGGTTTGTTGCAAGTCAATGATATAATAAATTGACAATTCCAAATCTGAGCCGCTTTCAAGATACGCTGTCAATATTTACTGGACAGATATTGAAATAAACGCTCGTAACTACTCAGATTATGTAAACACGTGATATATAACGGCACCAATTGTCGAACAGCCTAACGTCAATTTGATGTAAGGTACATAAGAAACCAATTTATATCCACGGACATAACACACGACAAATTGTCGTCCACTAACGAGATTGCCCTAATCTATGATCAGGCAATTGTAAATAAATTTATGTCCCTTTAGATAAGTTGTATAGACCCGCATCCAAACTTCTACCCCATACTACGAAACATCATCTCCGTTTCTAATAGCTACTTCTGCATCCATTACTGGTTCAACATATACAGTTTTGTCCGATCAACAAACGTTATCATCAATGGAGGATTCACATTCTGTATTATTGTCGGTGTAGGGAGGATTATTTGGAAAGGCAACCAGCGACTACGGATCGATTGTTACCATGAAGCAATACAATGATGATAATCTGAAAAGAAATTAGTCAACCGACAACCGTAAGAAATAACCATTTACATAATGAGCACAAGGAGCTGCAGCTGCGCAACGTGTGGACGCGCGCCGAGCGCGAGCTGTTCCGCGAGAAGTACCTGCAGCACCCCAAAAACTTTGGCCAGATCGCCTCCTTCCTGCCGCGCAAGAGCGTGCGCGACTGTGTCAGGTACGTGTTCCACCGGACACATGAGAAAGTAATAAATAAAATAAACTATTATATAATTCATATAACGGTTAAACGCTGAAAATATACAGTATGCCGGCGAAAGGGCTATGAATTCAGCTACTAGCTGGTTTTCAGTCTAAAGATTTGATTAATATCTGACATTAGACGTACTCTGTTAAAATTCTGAATGATCTTGGCGTGCTCGGTTAGATACGTACAAGACGTTAGTCGTGTTTTCTGACTTACTTCGTCATATACTCGTAGACTTGTCTATGTTATATACGTGTGAGTGTTTTATTGTGGTCTGTCAGTCACGTGTAGGACGTGTACGTGTCCTTGTCCTGTGACACACACCAACAATTTGCTTATCACTGTGTTTTGTCAAATACGCGCAATGAGTTTCCCGTGATCTCTCAAACGTTTAAAGGATATAGAATATAATTGTTTTTGCTTGCAATCACTGTGTGGAAATACCCGACCGGGGCAGTACGTCCCATTCGAGTATTTCCACATTTTAATCGAAAAACATCGTTATCTCCCTCGCTACCTATCTAAAGAGACGTCTTTACGGACTACTACGTGATATCCATCACGCGGAGTTGGCTTGAATTTTAATACTATTTAATTTAGATGATATATAGGTTGCTCATAAGTTTTTAAATTAATTCATTGTGTAATATGGATATTTGAAACTGGATTGAATGGTAATTATTAACTCTATATACAAAAATTCAGTGTCTCTATGTTCCCAGTGAAGTCCTTGCCAACTCATTTTTGTTCAATTTGGTCTGACTTGATAGCATTTATAATATTAGTATGGATATTTGGCCATACTTCTGGCCGAAGCGAAGAATATTATGTAGGCTGCACTGCAATAATCCTTTTCATTTTATACCGGCCACATTTATGGCCCTAGCATTGGATATTCGGCCTCGCTTATGGCCCAAGCATTGAATATTAGGCCTCGCTTATGGCCGAATAACCTAACATTCGGCCACACTTATGGCCAAAGCGCCGAATATTCAACCGGCTGCTAGTTGCCCGTGCAAGGTACCCCATTCTCTGAGAAAGTCTTAGAGACCTTCAATCGGAACATATCTGTGTATGAATTACTTTAGAGAGTTAGCTTTAGAAGACGCGCGAATCGCTGTCTTCCTTCCCTTTCTGTTTATAGTTTCAATGGAACTCACCTATATTTTTTTGGCGATGTCATTACTCTTATATTCTTGCACAGGTACCTGCAAGCCGGGAAGTGAACCACCGGACCGATCTTCCGTCGAAACCGACACAACCACCGGGTAGCCACGTAAGTGCTGACAATAGTCTCTCAACACGTATTCCTAATGGTGAATTTATTTGTACCGTAAATTTTTAGTCATAGGGGCGTCGTCGTTGCTTCGGCCACCCGAAATTAATGGCACGTATCGTTGTGTCTCGTGTCGTAAAGAGATGGAATGTCGTGTCGTGCATTGTAAAGGTGCATTCACATTGAAGATACTTTTAGTGTAGCAATTTTTAACAAGTGTTAGTTGTCGAATATCAACAAATTATTTAAGGAACGCTTTCCTACGTTTAAAGGCAATACTTAGTCAATATTAAACTGATATTAAAAACTTACTAAAAGTAATGTTTGCGATCCATTAAAAATCCATACATGAAAAATACTATATTTCATTAATTTATGCTATACGCGGTAATTGTGCCATAAGAAATATCAAGCAAATAGCAATAAATAGGTACTAAGAAAAATTACTGAATTTTATCGAGTTACAATGTACTATAATGTAGTCCCCCCCCATAACCTGATAGGCTTATTCCACATTAAAGGAAAACGCGTTGAAGGATAATTCTCGTACAACGCTCTAGTGCGGCCCTGAATGTGCATAATATAATATTATATATTACAGTAAAATATGAATGCGTTATAAGAGCACCGTGTTATAGGGGGATTTCGTTACACTACGATAAGTGTCTTCAGTGTGGATGAAAATATGTCTAATATTACCTTTATTTTTTAATGATTTTATGTAGATTGATAGCCATTTCTAAGATTTTCTGATTAGTACTGTTCGTAGAAGAGTTTCTAAAATTGGTTGTATAACGATAAGTAAAAATAGTACAAAATGTAGGTCTTGTATATATTTTTTTATCTCGCTCACTTATTAATATGTTTTATGATCTTTAGTTAGGTTCTCAAATGATATCATTGTAAAATATACTTTAAAATACAGAGTTACGGTATCATTTTGAAAGACGGTGTGTAAATAACGGGTGGCCAAGTCAACGTCAACAATTAGAGTACTATGGCGTATGATATATCTATAAAACGAATTTTCATCAAAAATATTGTTTCGTACATTAACGCTCACTTAAAAGCGACAACGGTATCACTTGATTTTTTTATACCGTGTATGTAGCGTTTCATCCATGTTAAATGTTATGAATTTTCAATAAAAAGCTTAGATATAATAAGGGTCATCGCGCATCAAAAGTGTTCATACAATGTCTTCAACATTTAAATAAAATATAGCATCTTTTAATTGTTTTCCAATAAAATGCTTAGCGAAATCACGATCTTATTTGTATTGTAGTAAGTAGTAGTGTTTTCGACTAGGCTAGTTGACTATTTTTCAGAAACTAGTTTATATTATAACTTTCAGTCAACTAAACCTAAAATGTAAACATTGAAGCGAAGAACAAACTTTTTTCTGGTGAATTTTGCGTTTTAATAAATCCTTTAAAATTTTAGCGCCAAAACGCGCTGCGTTCTTATGACGTAACGGCTTGCCGAACAAATAGCTGTTCTTGAGTGTGATTGGAGTGTACGGTACCAACAACAATTTGTTTGGCAAGATATGACGTCATGCGCTCTGATTGCTGTTCGGCGTTATATAATTTTTGTCTTAAATCCATTTATATTTTCAAAATGTTAAACAATCTGGGATATTTTTGTAATTCCACTTAATTTATGTAATATTTAAACCTTTATCAAGTACCCAGAACAAAAATTTTATAGGATTAATTTTAGTGACAACAACCGTTTTTTCCTCTATAGTATATTACTTATGATGCTTCTAATTTGGTAATAAACTAGATTTTTCAAACTCTCCAAAGCCGTCCAAAGCGTTCTTTTAAGCAGAAACGACTATACATTGTGCTGTATATACAAAATTGTGATTTTGACGGAAGGCCGTCTTCTTGATGGGTTAGTTAAATACGAAGTTGGAATAATACATTCCATGGAAATGTGGAACGGGCAGTGTTGATTTTTGTATCAAGATTTTATGTGTAAGGCATTAGTTTATTGTTACAGGGAAGATTTAATATAGATTAATTCATTGTATATATGTACACACGAATATAACCATGAATATTAAACAGAAACTTTCACAATTTCTCTAAGAATTTCTTTATTCTCATTAAAACCGTAAATTGCTTGCGGTTTTTTTTTCAAAACGGGTGACGTCTCATAATAAAGTTTTTGCCGAAAACATATAATTATTTTATTCTGAGACTTAATATCTAACCGATACGCCTTAGGGACCTTCAAGAAAGAGCTTACTGAATCCTCAAAGCTAGGTAACGCATCTGCGGGCCTTCTGGTGTTGCAGTTATACATGGGCGTCGGGGTTACTCAGGTGGCCTGACCGTGAAATGAGCGACAACTCTTACTATTTGCCTGAATGGTAAAAATAGTACACATAAATCTCCTACTGGAATCTATTTTAGTATTTTTGGAGCGTACTTAAAACTTGATGGGGTACACATCGAACTTAGAAAGAGAGAACTAAATTAGAAAGAGATAGTTGCGGGTTGTTTTCTCCTCAGAAAGAGTTAGTCTACTGTTAAAAAAAAAGTTTATTGAATTCCTATATGCTACCGATTATCGCGGCGTGTTCTGTTTGGTGGAATTGCGAACGCAAAAAGGAGAGTTGGCACGCCAATGTTTCGTTTTAAAGATTGCGCCAAAAGAGACATGACTACATTTACAATCGAACATCGTAACTGGGAGCCGCTCGCGTAACCACGAAAGGAATATAAGTCATTAATAAGACATGGAGGGTTGCAAATATTGCGATGAGACCAAATTCACGGTACTTAAGAGACTATGGAGACTTTAATGAGGAGTAACATCTCTGTACATTAAAAATGACCGTCGAAATGCGTAATTAGGGGGCGCCACATTAGTATCAAGGTGAATTTTAAAGATTATTATTGTCCATTCTTTGTTACATTCATACCATATCGTTCTTTAAGGTTATTGGTCCATTCATTGTACTGCTAGATACTTTTTGAACTTTCTTTCCTTAACGCTCCTACCTCACCGAGACGCCATAGCGACGTTGCCGGCTAAGTAGCTATGGATATCTGCGCTTGCCAAATGAGAAGCCTGTAGTAATGGTGGCTACGCTTCTAATTTGACGACGTCGCCAAACCGTAGCCAAGTGAGTTACCTGTCCTAAATTTTAATATGAATTATTTGGATACGTAACCGGCGACGTCGCCATGGCGTCTTTGTGAGATAGAACTCCAAGAGATGTAACTCCTTATTAAAGTCTCGGTGTATGAGACTAATAAGACGTCAACATGAGGCTTTAACACCTATCGCATTCTTCTCTTGCCAAGAATGCGGTAACAACTGAAGCTCTCATATAGGTTTAAACAGCTACAAAAAGCGTTGTAACTCCCGTATTACGCAATAAATCGTCTGAGACAGGCGCAAATGCCCAAGGTATATAGTAACCAAGCTCTGTACTTTTTTGTAAAAACAAATTAGCTTGGAACTGAACACTAGAATTTCAGAATAGGACTAGTCCAGCGTCTTTACAGTTTTTACGTTTAATGTAGGTAATTTTCGAAATCTAAATTAATTACCGGATTTCGAGTTTTTTTATATAGACAATGCTATCGTAATTATTTCATGGAGATTAATGGAGGACTCCTATGTCTAGCAGTGGACTTCCTCAGGCTGTAATATAAGACGAAGACAATGCCGCTACTGTCATTTATAAATACTTTAAGTGTTATTGATAGATATTTGAGAACAGGTTATCAAAAATATCTTGTCGTAAGTGAAAAAGGGAGAAATGAAGTGTAGTGAACAGAAATATTTGACCCTTAACAGATTATCGTGAATGTAATCTTTTTTCTTACAAATAAAGAGGGTACATTCACTGTAATTTATAATTTTAACCAATTATCGAATTTACTTAATATCTTTCTAATTTTCTATATTAAAATTAAGTATGGAATGAAATGAAAAACAGTTACCAATCTTCTCTGTAACACTTTTAATTAACTATATTAGTAACGAAATGTTAGGGAAGTGGTATTAAATTTATCGCGTGCTTCTTAAACAGCCAAACTGTACGTACAATCGTAATACAGTTTAGCTTTTTAGGTTTTAACATAATTATATATCAGTCAGTTTGTATTATTTACTATACTAAAGCGAATGTAACGGTTATTTAATTTTTTTTTAATTATAATTAGACAAATATCATTGCATTATACGGTTTGTCGAATAATAGGCATGACGACAGTAATCAAAAATTATTTAAATTATGAATTAATCTCATAAGATAACATACATAAAGCTTAAGAAACGTACTTATTTTTATATTGCGAACGAGATTAATAGGGATTTAAAAAAAAAAAAGAAAAGAAAAAATTCGCCAATAGAAATACGAAAATCCGCCATGATAGCTAAAACACCCCGCGGAGAGTATGACGGTACCGTACATTACAAGTGCGTTCCAATAAGCAATCGCAATGTTTTAAAGTGCTCATTCAGATATTTCACATTTGACAACAGCGGTCGTAATGATCGTGCCGAAAACGTCGAGGTGACGCTTAGCGGTACGCACTGTTAAAATAAAGTGACGTCATGACAATTTGAAGTGAATTTTAATCTTTAAATATGTTTCTTAGTTTCCTATAAAAACGTTATTTTCTGCAGAAATGTTATTTTTTTTGACTATAGCGGATACTTGAGAATATTATAAACCTATTTTTCAAAGTTTGTCGTCATGCCTATTAAAGGAGTGAATAAATTCAAAATTTACTCGTTTAAAAGCTGAAAACAAGAAGTGTTTCAAGGCTAAGCGAAATTTAACTTTGTTTTGTTACTTCGTTTTTCAAAAGAATGGAAAGGAATTTGATTTTAATTAACTTAAATATATTAAAGCGATAAAATTGGATACAAAAAGCTGGAACTGTTATTGTAAATTAGTCTAATTCTAATATATTTAATTAATAATAAAGAACAAAATGCTAGGAATATATATTACCTACGTTAAGTACTGTTTAGTCCATACATACATATGACATTTAATCATACAACAGGGGTGGCCAACCTTTTAAATAAAATTACAATAGATAATAATAAAATTTTTGATTCGAATTGATTCCAAGGTCATATGAATCAAAATTGAATTTACAGGTACTGTAAACACTGCCACTAATATATGTTATTTATTATAAGATATAGTACTAACATATATGTTGTAAACTTATGCCGATATCTATAATAATATAAAAACTTTATTAATTCTTTACCATGAATAAAGTTAATTGCTGTTTAAGTCATATCGCACTGTCAGAGTTGAAGTGATCATTTTAAAATTTTGTAAAATTGATTTAGAATAGAATAGAGAAGTCAAAATACTGACTGGTGAAAAAAGTGTAAAAGGATGATTAAACGAAAAGAATTGAAATAAAAATGTTGTAATAAAATTTCTGGGCAACAGTCAACGTTTGTGGATTTACCCAAAAGCGGGAATTTTTGATTGTGACTGCTACAGTTATGAAATGTGCGTTAGCCCTCATTCGCGTGAGAGCTTTATTTTACCGCGCGTTAAAAAAGCGTTCAGGTATAACATATGAATACCCGAGTTCGCACGGCAGGCAGCCTTTAAAACGTGAAGCTTTTTCCTCGACCATTTTCCTATTTTCAACGTTTTACACGCGATATTTTCGTATCGAGGACGCTACAAAAGCGTCGAAATTTAACACAACGCTTATTTAACTCTCGTGTGAATGAGGCGTTGCTTTGTTTAAGATAAACAACTGCCTATTTAATATTAATAATAGACTCGTATATTTCATATAAGAAAATCATCTACTCTGTCCGTAAATTATTCGATTTAAGTCTGATTTTTATATCATCAGATATATGTTATTCGCAGAGTAAGATACAAGTAAACGTTTCTTTTAAATAAAGTATTGATAATAATTTAGGTCTACCTTAGGGTTTCCTCTCCAACGAAGAGCAAACATTGTGTACTCGACCGTTTCTTCTCTAACGAAGAGCAAACTTTATGTAAGGAGTGGATGCCATAATAGTCTAACGAGGTTTTTCCCTACCTGTTAGTGTATCAAATTTCCTAAATTATTCATTATCTTTATAAAAAAAATATCTGATTATTGTATTGACCGATTGTTGATTTATTTGTCGACAGATGTGTAAAACATTTCTATAAAACGAATTTACATACATGAAATACTTAAATGGATATTTTTCCATATATTATTAGTTCATCATAATGCTATACTGAAATAATATGTTTGTACCTTAATTGATAATAATTTCATGTGATTATATATGATAACGATCATCAATTATATGTGATAACGTTCCGTACCTGGTATCCTTTTTGTTATAATTATTTATGCAAACTACGTAATTAAATTAGTTTAATTTTTATTATGTCACTAATCAATATTTTCGAAAATTAAATACCATAAACGGTTCGACTTTGTTTAAACAGAATCAACTATTGTCATATTTATTTGATCACTTGATAGTTCAATGGCCATACTCTTTATTTATAAGGGGGCGTTCACATATGGCGTAAAGCAATTTTTGAAGATTTTGGATTCCCACATGTAACGCGCCTTAACAAGAGCCGTAACAAATACCGAAAAGTCACTTTTATATTTTTGTTATTGTTTTGTCGCATTTACGGTACTAGTAACTACAACAGGAGACATCTTACACGCAAAACATGCGTACATATATGTTTTAGGAGAAATAAGATCACATCCTTATGTCGTCGTAGGATGGTTAGCTTAGTATGCAGGAACACCCCCCCCCCCAATTGCGT
>JANCMC010031702.1:43067-59808 GCA_024363005.1 Charaxes varanes | reverse complement strand
AAAAATAATCTCTTGGCAGTTATTTTACATCTCGATAATCATCTAATTTAACAATAACAAATTAAAACAATTACACCCGTTATAATACGCTGTCACAAGAAAATAATTACTTTATTGCAGCATTATATAAATACCTACTAATTTGCTTCTAATTATAAAATAATTCTTGTCGTATTTATAAAGTACGTGCTGAGAAGCACAATTTGTCTTGCGACAATTTTATCTTACTGTTTAAAAATATAACTCATGTTAGTGAGCGAATGTCGACCAGCCGGCGACCTCTAGTGAACAATAATTTTCATTAAAAATTCAATTTTCATCAAATTCACGATAGATAGATGGTTTGATTTCCGATGGTTTTTTTTATGTTAAAAGGGGAAAGCAAACAGACGTAGCACCTCGATAGTCCAAAAAAGGCAAAAAACGGTCTGAAAACAGTCAGCACAGTCTGGTCTTGGCAAAACGAAATAGTTGAGTCATAATTTAGTAGACATAATTGCGATTTTGACAGATCAAAAAGACAAAAAAGAGTTAAGCCTTCCTGGCAAACTAAATAGCAAACAGGCGTAGCACCTTGACAGTCCAAAAAAGGAAAAAGGCACATCAGCACAGTGAGAGCTAGGCAAAACGAAATAGTTGAGCTATAATTTAGTAGACATAATTTCCTTTTTGACAGACCAAAGACAAAAAAGACTAAAACCTTCCTGGCAAACCAAAAAGCAAACAGGCGTAGCACCTTGACAGTCCAAAAAAGGAACGAAAAATATTATTTTTTATTTCTAAAACTACCTTTACGTATTAGTGAAGTGTTATGTTATTAGTGGCTTTTAGAATTAACGAGCTTTTATGTTCATTAGTTTTTACCCGCGGTTTTTACGCGTAAAATTAGGTGCAAATTTTAGCGTGATGATATATATGATATATGTCTATATAGATAGATAATATATGTCTTCCTCCATAAATGGGCTACCTAAGACTGAAATAATTTTTCAAATCGGACTAGTACTTCCTGAGAGTAGCGCGTTCAAGCAAACAAACTCTTCAACTTTATGTATAGACAATGGAAACAGTTAACTTCAATTCATATAATAAGAATTACTCTAATTTAAGATCCCTTCCAGACAAACTACAGCATGCGAAGTAAACAGAGTTACACAACTGCTTGACTCGCGAGGTGCGCTTCGTTTGAATGCTCTTTAACCAATAATAGTAGAAAAACGTGACTCGATATATTTTAAAATAATTAATTTCTTATCTCATATGCATTTATATGCAGTAAATGTGGAGTGGAGCCGTTGACAAACAAACTTTTTAAGTAACACGATTTCTCGAAAAAACAATCCAAGAAAAATTGATATTATTTTTTTTTAAGTTTTCAAAACACATAATTCTATTGAAAATTGAAATAAGGCGAGCACTTTTGAATTGCTCTAATTTACCTATGTCCCGAACACGAGTAAATTAGTAAGGTAACTTTGTAATTGCCTGTAATAGAGGCACGTGCAAAGCCGTTCTTCTAGAGACAATAAAGGTTTTTTTATGTTACAAGATGCAAACGAGCAAGTGGTTCACTTAAGTGAATATCAAGGGCATCTGCATGGCCAGGAGGTTAGCAGATGCGTTGTCAGCCTTTAATAACAAGTTTAGGTCACAGGAAGTTTCACAAACTGAACTGACCAAAAGGACTAGAAGCGTTGCGCTACTTCTAATTAGAAAGACAGGAGTAAAGGAAACGGGCGGAGTTAAAGGATTAGAAGTAGATGGAAACGAGAGAAAGGATGCAGTTACTATTGTCAAGGACGATGTAGAGAGAGTGATAATAACAGCTAGGGTTGTCCGGGGTCGCGTACACATAATGGATCTAACCAGTTATAATATCCACCCCTGGACTTATAATATTCCCATAAAATTCCCATTACACTATTATTCCCATTACCCAGCCTACCAAGTGTGCATTTTGTACTAAAAGTGGGTGAAACCATAACTAACTGAGCTTGGGATTTGAAACCAAGTCCTTACGGATTTAGTCCACCCTGTGCACAACCTATGGACTACTGAGGCTTTATTGATTAAAGTTATCCTAACTATGACAAAGAGAGAAAGAAAAAAATAGCTAATTAGGCGAATAAAACCTTATTTGCAGACAAAAATTCAAATACAAATAATATTTTATTCAAGTAGACTTTTACAAGTTTTTTTTGAATCGTCTCTACCACTGATTCGGAAGAGTGGAGCCACGAGTAGAACCAGCAATTATCAGCAAGAATCTTAAGCTTAGTAGGAGGGGAAAAGGGGAATATTAGACATACCTAAAAAGTATTCCTAATATTCTTAAAAAAAAAAAACAAAAAAAACAAAAAGAAAAAAACCTTTATTTTCATACTAACAGACCCGACAGACAATGTCCTGCCCGAACGATGGGCTACTTACTATTTACTTCTACTATCTCATATCATCTCCGTTCCCGTTACCATCCCCGTCCCCCTATTATTAGAAATAAGGAATGACTACGATTCGTTTCTGCTTTGTGCAGCGGTAATAAAGTGCAAATTGAATCTTTGACGTTAGTCACACACACACATTGCTTAGACAACAGTGAGTGCCTGTAATTTAATATGAACTTTATCGAACAGCAATAAAGTTCAATATATGATAAAAAAATAATAAATGCATACAAAACAAAAAAGTTGAAGCTATAAATAACAAGTTATTTAGCTTTGATTACGTAGGGAAGGTTCGCCATGAGGTGGACTGACCAAATCAAATTTAAAACAAACTGTCTTATGTGCGAAAGCACTAGACACGCGGCTGTTAGAGAAGAATGGCGCCGCGTGATTAAGCTTGCCACACAAGAAATGACAGCCACGACCACTCTGCCAAGTGTGTAACGACGAAGAAGAAGAAGAATGGGATATGTCTCTCCAAAAACAATTCTTTTAAGTGACTCTTAAAAGAACTTTTAAAGAGGCTTATTAGGACGAGGCCGAACAAACGGTCGATATGCAGGATTCTCTTACCCAGGTATATTATTTATCGATGAGAAAGGAACCAAAATAATAACTCATTTTTGACTCAATACAATTTATTATAATACCAATAGTTACACTGTTTAAACTAATTAATATGGATTGTAATCGGTGAAGACAATTAGTTACCGAAAATTGATCTCGTGATGACGATCTTCACTAATGAGGGTACAAATAAAGAGAGCGAGGGTAATTTAATATTATAATACGTATATTATATTAAATTAAAAATAACATAATCAGCAGGAAATAAAACTTCGATTACCTTAGTTAGCTAAAAGATTCTCACAAGTAAAAAGATTGAAAATTTCTATCCAATTTTTGTTTTTAATTAGTCCGTAAGGACTCGCTGTTGATGTTGTGCTTTGGTGGCAGAAAAATATATTTGCCGGTATTAATTACTTGGTTGTCAGTATAAATATGCGTATGCTATATTTTTTAAAACTAAATTCAACAATTTCAAAGTTAGTGTAAGGGTCGGAGCTTGGAAATTTATAGTTGTTCTATTTCTCAAATAGGTTTAAAATTTAATTGATCAATCCTTAACAGCCGTGAAATTATAGTATACGATTTTTTGGCATTAGAATGTGGGTTAGAGACCAGTTAGTATTCCTGGATTTTTTATTTAATAGTAATTTTGAACCTTATGTCTTTAGAAGTTATTATTTGCAGTATTTATTACTTATTAGGCTGGCCTGTTGGCGCAGTGGGCAGTGTCTCTGCCTTCCGCTCCGGGGGTCGTGAGTTCAAGTCCGTTGTCATATAATATAAATAATTTATATAGCATATATGTATGACCTATAATAAACATGACGAAAAATAGGTTCATAGTGTTCATAAGTATCTATTATTGCCAAAAAGTTTACAATTTCTGCAGAAATTAACTTATCTATAGCAAAAAAAATGGATCAAAATTCACTCCAAAACACTCAAAGTTGTCGTGACGTCACTTTATGTCAACAGTGCGTTCCACCAAGCGTCGCATCGACGTTTTCGCCACGATCGTAACGGTCGCAGTAGACAAATATCTGAATTAACACTAAAACATTGCCATCGCTTATTGGAACGCACTTATAATATACGGTAACGTAATACGCTCTGCTGGGTGTTTTAGCTATCATGGCGGACTGTTTTACTGTATGTTAGGTTTTGATATTCTCGATCTGAACAATGGTAGAAAATCAATTTCTACCAATTGCAGTGCAATAACGCGTGCACATAACCCAAGCTGACCGTAATAGCATCGCTCGAACGAAATACCTGCGTGCATTTCATTGCGTTATCGTCGAGTCGTCTCTTGTAACAGAACGCGTTATAACCATTAGTGTACGTAGGTTATGCCATCACTACGCATGCTTAATCGTAAACTGACCTAACTCAAAAAAGCTGATTTTTGGGAAATCATTTACGACTTATTCCGTTTATAATTCGATTGTGGGGAAAGGCACACCAAGGTGAGAGGCTTTTCGGCGAGGAATGAAAGGTGGGAGCGAAGGTCGATATGCTCAACGGTTCCTATATTTAACAAACTGCTACTGGTTAGAAACCATTTTGTTCACCTACTGCAAGTCTTACGACAAAAATATTCCAATAATTTTACGATTGAAGGAGCTATTGGATTGAGAATAATAATGTTTTTTTTTTATATTAAATAATTCAAACGTTCAACTCATTCGCGACTTTAGGTTTTTTTTGTTTACAAAAAATGTTGTGAATTGGCCATTAAAATAGCACGTTACAATATGCTTATTGCTAGTAAATAATGGATGATAAAAATGATATATAATTCATAATTTGATATTTCGACAATGGGACAAGAAAAAAAAATATTATTTAAAAAACACAAATAAATACAGATTTTCAGAATCGTTAGCACTTCAAAATAGTTTAAAAACAGCTCAGGATAATATAGACTCATTATGTAATAAAATACAAATAATTCTACCTACATTTGATATCATAATGCGGGGTTAGGATTTATGGTAAAGAGTAATTTCTCCATAAGGTAATCCGAAAATTAACCTCGATTAACAAAATAGCCGATATATAAAGAACATTGTAAAAGCATAATAAAGATAGTTCATTCAAAGGACTTTCTTTGAAACAATAAGATGTGTTGTTACGATTCTAGTAACCCACATATATAAGTATTGGTACTTTTTTAGAAAAGCCAACTATTTAGAAACCACAGAAAGATGCATTGATTTTATTTAAGTGCAATATAAAACAATAAACACTAAAGAAAAAACACAGCAACAGAGAAATAAGAATATTAGTGCCCCGCCACAGCTTCGTAACTGTATTTACATTATCGATGTTTTCATACGGATCCCTAAATGTTTTTAATATATTTCATCGCCTATATTCATCAAGGATAATGGAGAATTCTAATGGTGAAAGAATTTTCCAAATCGCTAAAGTAGTTTTAGAGTTTATTCTACTCAAATAAACAATCAGATCTTTACTTATTAAAATATTAGTATAGATTAGGTACGTTTCAAAGTATTCCTAAATTAATCACTATTTCCTTATTTAATGTTCTTGTTCGAACAATCGGTTGCTAAGCAAAGTGCGCCTAATGTGAATTAATAATTTGTGGCGCTCGAATTTAAGATGCCTGTACACGGAATGTAGTAATACTGTCACAAGTGTGCTATTATATGTGCGGCTATCATTTTATAGTATTCACAAAGTAATATTGCCACTTTAACAAAAAAAAAACACGTTTGAGTAAAAAAATGCTTAACAAACGCCGATTCTAAGTACCTTATATTTTCGAAAAGCTATTAACCCTCATTCGCACGAGCTTAAAAAGCGTTGCGTTAAATCCTGGCGGCGGCTTTTTTAGCGTCATCGATACAAAAATATAGCATATATATTTATATAATATAGCGTTGAAAATAGAACATTGCTTGATAGAAAAGCCTGGCGTTATAAAAGCGCTGTCGTGTGAACACAAACTTGGGAGTTCCTGTGTTCTGTTTGAACGTTTTTTTAACGCGCGGTAAAGAAGCTCTCGTGCCGCTCCACCATAGACCGCATCTACACTTTATCAAGTGTGACTGCGGTCGAGCGCTTGCCTATCTCCAATAAAAAAAAAAAAAAAATAAGAAAGAAGTAAACTACTTAAACTTTTGTCCTCAACCTGTATACATAAAAACCATTTAGCGTTTTTTTTTTCTTTTTATAAAGCATAAGATACCAAACTAAATTACTTTATTTGCCTGCTCATATACTCACATGTAAATCTAACGAGAACTTATTAGCACAGTTAGTATTGATTTTTTTATAATCGCATAAATTAAAACAATATGAATGAAGGGTGAAAATTAACTAGAGAGAATAATTTAAAATGCTAATGTGAACTTCATCCATTATCCAAAATTGCTAATCGTATACCGCGTGTTTATTCAAATAACCGTGACAAAATTCTACTATACGTATTTCTTTACTCTTTAATATCAGCACTGACACAGTAACACGACTAACTTCAAACAAAACTATACAGAATATGTTTAAATTCATTCTTGAAAAACAAGATTAGAATTATCAACGACTGATTGTGAGTCGGACTGAAGTTTCCACTAGACATACGAATATAGCAGATTATGTGAAAAATAAATTAATAATGGGTCTTATTTAATCTTATAAAAGTTTAACCTTACCTTGCCTTACTTACCGGAACCTTCTTGTATCTAAAAAGTTTATTTTACAAGATAAATATGGAATAAATTTAGAGTTTAGAATACTAAAAATATAGTTTACAATATAAAAGTCCTGGTTTAGGAAGAAACCGATATCTGCGCCTCAGTATTGCGACCAATTTTTGACTAACTCTTATCAGGTCTTGTTTTTAGGGTTCTGTAGTTCTTCAAGAAAGCATTATAGTTTTACTCTCTCCGTCCGTTTGTCTGTCCGTCCATCCCACATGCTAAAATCTCGAAACTTCTGAAAATTATTTTGAGTGAAATCAAACAACTTTTAAGCTTTTTACCAGATACCTCAGATACGAAACCTTTCTATATAAGCATGTTGGCAACTTTTTTGTTATAATGTTCTTATGTAAAGGTAAAATTAGGTAGGAATACTAATTATATGATATAAATCTCAGTAGCTCAAAACATACAGAAACATATTGAAATATTGAAAATAAACTTTTATTAGCTAAAGTGTAACAACAAGTTGCTTGCTGGTCCTTCTCGATGACCTTTCCAAATCAAAGCAATATTTTAAAATATTTGTCGATTACAGATACAGTTCGTATAAAGAATCTTTTGTACGACTTATAGTCTCATTAACCCCAATTAAGTAAGGTTATAATTGCTCCAATTAGTAATAATAATAACGGAAGTTTTTTTTACAGAACGAACTACTAATTTACGGTTTTCAAAATTTTTGCTATACTTGAACTTCAAGATATATAGCTTTTTGCCACATTATGCATTATGCTAAAATTTATTAAAAACTAGGCAAAGTATCTGCGAGTCCTCTGGCAGTTGCAGTTGTCCATGGGTGTCGGTAGTCACTTATGTGAGAATTTTCAGTCACACGACCGTAAAGACCGAGACCGACTCTTTTCTCTAAGACCAGAAAATTATCTGTGAACCGATCCAGAGTTTATATTAAGCATACCTTTATACATCAATTTAATTAGAGGTAGCACCAGCCATGCAGCCGAATTGGGCCGGCGAGTTCAGATCGGCGTGAAGAGGCAGCAACGCTGTCACATCGAGTGATGGTGTTGTTGTTATGTTTCGTTCGGTTTGTGAGACTTCCCGGTGGCCTAAACTCGTCAGTAAAGGCCGGCAACGCATATGCTTGCCTCCTGATCGTGCAAATGTCCATTGGCGTCAGTAGACAATTAGCTGCCTGCTCATTAGGCATTAACTTGTCTACCTTAGGAAGAGACGTCCTTGTGTTACATATAGTCCTATCGCATGCTTAATCGTAAACTGACCGATTACATTTTAGGTCTAAAATGAGTTAATGATACAGACAGCATCGTTAAACGTCTATTATCCGACAAAATCGTAGTGCTGCTGACTTACTTCGTTTATACGCATAACCACTCTTTTTTATAAGTTACCAGCTGACCCGGCAGACGTGCCCGAATAATGTCTCGTCTACTATCTCCTTTAGGTTTTTCCATAAAACGTGACAGCGGTCGTATGTTTTATGATATCATAATTTTTCATGGCACGTCAGCCAGAAGGTCTAGTGCGAACTTCATTTACGAATATTCAAAGTATGTTATAGTAGCGACCAAATCTGCCTTTTTTTGTGCGATTTTAAATAATCTTTCGACTTTTTCTTTGTTTATTTTCTTTTAAACTTTCCCTGAAATAAGGTAAATGAAATAAAATAAACCGAAATTAAATCTATCCTACGGTTTTCGAGTTTTATCGAGACAAACGAACAATGATTGTTTTTGTATATAAAGATATCTATGTTTATACTTTATTATATAAAGCTGAAGATTTTGTTTGTTTTCTAGGACTAATATCAGGAACTACTAGTTCGATTTGAAAAATTCTTTCAGTGTTAGATAATCCATTTATCGAGGAAGAAGGCTTTAGGCTATACATATCATCACGCTATAATTGAATATATTTCTTTTTTACCTAATTTTACGTGGACGAAGTCGCGGGCACAGTTAGTCAAATGATATTCTAAATTAACGAAAAGCGTTACTTACAAATTGAAGTCAATTCTGTTTGTGTGTACTAGTGAAAAACAAGCATTTAAATCGATTAAAATTCAAGAGAATGTTTTAGTAAAGTCTTGAGAACAGCTCTATAGACTGACGTTAATGGCGGGTTAGCGTTGTTGTAACTTCAAAAACGTATAAACAAGTCATTAAATACGAGATTTATCTCCTGTTTAATTTAAATTTAACTACAGGCTAGCTAATTAAGAAAAAATAAATATAAATAAGACAAGATAAAGTTTATTTGAGAAAATATGCACATTTTACATATTCTGCGGTCTCCGTCGTTCAAATACAGTGGTCAATTAAATTTATTTATCAATTAAAAATTACACATGTCCACTAATAATAATAATAAACAAAATACAAAATGAAGATTAATCTGTGCTAATACACAAAGCTGAAGAGTTTGTTTGTTTACTTGAACGCGCTAATCTCAGTAACTACTGGTACGATTCGAAAAATTCTTTCAGTGTTATATAGTCCATTTATCGAGGAATAGGCTATATATCATCAAGCTAAATGTTTTCACCTAATTTTACGCGGTCGAAGTCGCTAGCACAGCTAGTCTTTCATATAAATGATACTGACATATTAATTTATCTTTCTAGACGAAAAGAAAGCCACTTCATTTGTATTTAAACGTATAAATAATTTATTTCCCAATTTAACTACATCGGGGCATGACGCAGCTTTTATAATGTTGCATCAAAAAAATATTTCATCTCCTCTATTCCGTTCTTTTAATAGAAACTTTTTACGAGGCAGAATGCTCTTGATTTCTTTGATTTGTAACGCACGAAATGGCTACAGTGTAATTGTAAATACGTTTTGTATTACCACTTTCACCGAGAATTTCATTTTGATTTCTTTGCAAATGACATTGAGACTTAACATTCTTCGCCAATGTGTTGGCTGAGTTTATTTTTTTTAGTAATACTGATTTTATTCTAAAGTAACTTCATAATGATCTTATAATGATCTCTTTTCTCTGTTCCTCCTTGATCATCTCCATGTTATGCGAGCACTACTTTCCTAATTTTTGCTTGCCATGAATTTTATGATGGTTTGTTTGTTATTGGAATTTATTAAACTTTATAATCCTTTAATTTACATATCTATTATGTAATTAAAGCTGCAAATAATTAGGTAGTGTTAGGAATTAAATGATAGACGTATTTCGTAGAACTCTGTGTTTTTTAATCTCAAGGACCTAAGTAAAAGAAAAAAGGAGCCCGAATATATGTAACATATTTCTTTTGTAAGTACCAACTATTTCCATATTATTGCCATCATAACAGTCACCATTAGAAATTCATCATACTGTTATCAATTATGGTAGCACTGATAAAACACGATATGTCGCTAATGCCGTCATTGCGATCGACCACTTAACATTCGTGTTACGTCATGATCATCATGATGGTAATACTGATAGACTTTTAAAACAGATTACAATGAACCTTTTACTTAAATAATTCAATAACGTCTACTTTTATAATTTCAATTGTAATTATAACTATACTAATACTAGGTAGCACTTAGTACTCCCTCGTGATTCATAGAGCATTGATTAGTTCAAAATGCAGCATGGCGCGACACGGTCGTGAAATTTAGGAATGATTGGATGATACTAGCTTAAGACATATCTAAATGCAAGAAAGTTGGGAAGACCTTTACGTGGCATTGTAGCCAAAAGGATTTAAAAGAAAAGAATGTAAACGTTTAGCCGGAATACGTCAGACAAGAATAAAAAAGCTCTTACGCATTCTGACGTATCCGTTGATGCTTCACGTATCCACCTATCAAGTTTTATCCGTTACAAATTTACCGACTATTTTTAACGTATATCTTCACGTAGGCACGCGTATTACGGCGTCATGACTGAGAACGTGAGTAGTTCTTCCACATAGAACTAGTTAATAATTGGGACACATTTCCACAAAGCCAAATATTATATATTAAGGATTCTTATAGGAATAATTTACGTATGTCGTAAATTCTCGTTTTACCTTCAATCAAGTACATAGCTTGTGTTAGGATTGGGTAGGATATTATTATTATCAAACCAAACACTATGAAATCAGATGTAATATATTCAGCAGGAGGGCATGCGTATGTTATGTTCTGGATCCCCGCTCGTGATACGCTGGGCTTAAGTAGACTTTGTGGCCTCTGACCACCGAGTCTTAAACTTCTGATCAAAGGATCAATCAATTTACTTCATATTCTTACATTAGCTTTTTATTAAAATTGTTTTATTCACTGTTGTATACATACTACTTCAAAATACTAAAAGATAGAGATTCTTAAAGCTAGTAAATATGTAAGTATAATTTCATGTGCTATATTGTGTTACTTGCTTAAGGAAACTTGTTTATTTCATGTTTTTAAAGGCTTCTCCACAGATATCACAAATGTTAAATAAAGATGTTTTTTTTTTGGTTAAAAGCAATTTCATTTCATAAATAACATATAACCATTTTCTTTTAATATGTAAAGTAAAGTTAGAGACTTTTGATTAGTATTTTATTTGGTGGAAGCGTCAATTTGTCGAAGTTACGAACTGTAATTGTTGTCCTTAATAAATAAATAAATATATTTTAGAATCTTTGTTGTATTAGGGTTTAAGAGTGCCCGCTTCACCTTCTTCCTGGAGGCATATCTGAGTTGTCTTGTTATTAAAGCCGAAAGTTTTTCTGTGCAAGTCCTCTATACGGGCAAAACCGATCAGCGGCTATAGTTTGGGTTGTGGTTACTTTGAGAGGTAGCAGGTAGTAAAGAAAGGTGCATAAAATAGTATCTTAATTTCAATTAAATATAAACCTCAATTTATTTATATTTCGGCATAGAAATCGCGTCATCCATTGCCGGACAGTTAATACCCATACTTTCGTTATAGAATAAAAGCTGACTTTTAACCGACTTAATAAAAATAGGTTCTCAATTCGACTACAAACATTTTTTTTCTCTTTCTTTTGTATGTATGTTACGCGATTTCTCCGCTAATTGTGAACCGATTTTAGATGTTTTTTATTCTGTTTGGTAGATCACCGCCAGCACGGAGAGTAACAAAAATCGATTCATAGTCTGTAACAAATTTTATTTACATAACTAAAATTTAATTTAAATTAATACCATGTTAAATAATCTTCATATATGTAAATTACGCGTCACGTTGTTTGTCTGCGATGAACTCCTAAATTACTTAAATCGATGTTAATTAAATTTTCACACCGTGTGCAGTTTGATCCAACTTGAAAGACAGGATAGTTTAAATCTCAATTTATAGTCGCAAATGAAAATGAATCGCTGAATTGTATGCACGTTCATAACTTTCGAACGATTGCATCAAATTGGATAATTTATTTTTTATTGTGTTCGTTATTGTTAGGACAAGGTTTGTACAACAAAAAAGGGAAGGCAAAGGTCGGTAGGCACTTAGGTGCCTACTGCCTGCTCGTTTGCCCCCAAGGTCCTCGTCCTTTAATGCTGTGAAGGTCACTCTGACCAACAGCATTCACATTAAAAAAAAAACAGGTCATCAGAGGAATTTAATTGAACAAAAATTAATTAAAAATCATTGCAGCCATGTTTTGATAGGTAGCCCAGCACAGATATATTGTTCTCGTAATAATTATTAATTAACTATAGAAATTGCATTTCAAGTAAAAAAAACAGATGAATGTAGTTTCCTTACAGCTGGATCTTAGTCCATCACCAACATGTAAATAAAAATATTTTTCACGAAAGTTTACTATAAGTATTTTATTTTATCTTACAGATGAAGTTAAAAGAATATGCGAAAGTTAAAAGACTAACAATAATATATCATTAAAATAACATTATAATATCATTAATCGTATATTTAAATATTATTAAAACACGTAATTCATTATTATAATGCCTTTTTTTATCGCATTATAAGCGTAATTAGTCGCAAATGGCAAAACTTTTTGCGATTTCCAAAAATATGCTTTTTGTGTTAGGTCAGTTTATGAATAAGCGTGTGAATTTGATATCGAAAATAGTCGATAGATATTAGTTCACATTTGAGCCACGTCACTATTGTAGATTTTAAGAGATCTTGAGGCTTCAAGCCTCAAGCTACCCTTGACTATATCTTCGAGTGTTTAAATCTTAATTTATAAAAAGATCCAAGACTCCAAAGTGACAATATTAAAGCTGAGTGCTTTCCTTTGTAACCTTCACAAATAGTTTGATCTTTATTCAGCTAGGATTTTAGGAATGTATAACATTTTCGATCTTTGGGCCGTTGTCAAGTGAGAAGGAATATTTATTTCAAGTTAGTGCCCGCGAATTCATTTCCGTTGGGTTCTAAGATTTTTCAATTTTGGAGGTTTTAATTTTTTGTACAAAAGCTCGCAACTCCTGGCTTCTTGTGATTGATTTTTTTTTGGCCTGAACCTTATTACTTTGCTAAAAGTTTTGTTATGTCTTATAATATCAGCGATTTGCCCATTAAAGCCACAACAAAATCGATGCAGCGATTTCGGAGTAACAGACTGATTAACAAAAAAGTGTAAAGATTGGCTTCTTGTCTCCTCCCTCACCGGCTACGGACACATTCAGGCACGTTTTGTTTGCTTTATAACTTTTATTCCACTCTCAAGAACAGGACACTTTTAATCAGACTGGATTTGTTTCTCGTGTTATAATAGTCATGGGAGAAAAAAACTTATTTCCCCAATAAACTGTGAGTACAATTTGGCTAATTAAAATGATTTAAAGACGACAATTAACAAAAGAATAAATCAAGACTTCACATTCGTAAAATCTTCATTAAAAGAATAAAAAAATATATATCACATGTTAATTGGAGTTTTATATAAATACCGTTTCGAATGAAAAAATAACAGCAGTCATTGTTACGGACAGATGGATGTTTCTCTTGATTGCGAACTTCATTTCAACAAAACACAAAAAACCTTTTGTCAATTACGATTTATACCGCATATATTTCGATAAAAGCGTCATTTCAATAACACATTATGTATGTTAATAATCGTTAATGAGGTGATTAGTGATATTTAAATGTTATTTTAACGATATTTTATTATTCGTTTGTGTTTTTAACTAAAATAAGGTTTTTGTTAAAAAGAGAAAAATATCGGTATATCTCAGTGATGGATGGATATATTGAAGTAATTCTTTGATTGGCTGATTGAGGACGTTGAAACGAAGCTGCCTGTATAATTGACTGGCTCTTTGGCGCAGTGGGCAGGAGGTACTATGTAATTGAAACAAGAGCCGCGCCGCCCCGGCCGCCTTTCGGCCTTCAAATGTTTACCGCGCGGTAGGTACTGGTACCCGAAAGCGCCGGCCCAATTCGGCTGCGCGCCAAAAGGACTGCAAGCGTGGCCCTACCTCTAATGGTGGTCCCATTTAGTTCTGACAATCAAATCATGAAGCATCAGCTTTTAAACAAAATAAGAATCATTAAAATCGGTTCACACAGTCGACAAAAAATACAATCGAATTGAAAACCGCCTCTTTTTTAGAAGTCTATTTAAAAGTACATGGATACGACAACAAAATTCTGAAGATCAACATTCTTTAAACTTTTTCTATCCAATCTAACTAACATAACATTATAAAGGGGAATTCATTATTGCATAAATATTGTCGATATTCCCCGGCGAAAGTATTTATAAGTCGCAAGGAGCCTATTTTTCCGATTCCTAATATTATTGGAGTAAATTATTAGACTATATTTAGACCAAAAATAAGAGGAGGTCGTGGCCTAATCAGTGGTCGGTTTCGATAGGGCCAGATAAAGGACGTCTGAAGGCTTTCGCAAGTTTACGCGGCCGAAGTCGCAGGAAACAACTAGTATATAAATAAACAATAAACAATTCTTTTTTACGACTGCCATTGAAGAATTCCTAGGTGACTGAACCTTTTTTCTGTTCGACTCGACTAATTGCAGTTCACCAAAACCCCTTCATCACACATCTAAAGTTAGTCGCGTACATTCAATCGACGTTCATTACTCAGAAGTTTTAATGTTTTTTGCCCCCGTCTCTTGGGCTAAATGTTTTATGCGTCGCGTCATATATTTACTTGTATAATAGCTAATACTACTGTTAAATTCTCAATCAGTCCTTCAGACGAATCAAAATGTAAATTCACAGGATCGTCCACAAATTCTGTACCTGCCTCCATGTATCGGGCACCCGATATAACCCAAATAGACTGACCATTCGTTATCATTGCGACGTCGTGTGTAATGGCACCCAGAATCAAGGCAGAAATTGAACCCACAATCCCTACACTGGAAGATAGGGTCATTGCCCAGTGCACCAACGGGCTAGTCAAATTATGTAGTTGCATACTTTAAAACATTTGTGTTATGAAAAACAAATCTAAAAATTTTATCAAATATATTTTGCTGTTTGAAATATTATGAAATAGTGACTAATCATTTATTTGTGATTACTATCTATATAGATAAAAATCAACAGTTGTTCAGTAGTCTCTCTAAAAACCATTTTGATCTATGTTTGTTTTATTTTATTCCCCATATTTCTGGGAAGGGTTGAGAAAGAAAGGAAAAGTCAAAAGATTATTTAAAAATATTAAGTAATGTAGATTTGGTTGTTGCTTCTGAATAATTCAAATAGATGATGTTCATACTAGAACTTTTGACTGACATGGCATGCACCCATATTATTTCGTAAAACATATGAGCAGTGTAACATTTTATGAAAACTCATGAAGGAGTTTGGTTAATTGGCTACAAATAGGCGAACCTGAAATTGAGCAACATCTGTCAGGTCCACTAGTGTTATACAAATTTTTATATAATGTTAAAGGGATCTCTAAAACCTACACCTAAGTAAGCCCCAGGAACTGCTTTGATTACATTCTCTGCAATAATATGGACTCAGCACTCATACTGAAGCCATGGAAGGAGTAATCTTGAGAGAATGTAAATGTGAGCGCAAAAAAATGTGTGATTGCATCATGTTAAATTAAGACACTTCTTAGACATCAATATGTTTGAGAGCTTGTTCGTACAAACATAATAAGTTTGCTCGCATCACACATTAGCATTCTATTAGGATGATGCCAAATTCCTAAAAAACTTTCCTCTCTATGTTAAAATCCCTTTATTTTTAGATGTTCCATGATGGTATAAGACTCGCTTCCGGCTATAAGGATGGATCATTGAAAATTTGGGACCTTAAAACTGGCACAGTTCTACAGCACATACCGACTGGTGTTCACGACATCTGGATCAATGCTATTGACGTACATCCTGAAAATAACCTCTTAGCATCCATTACTACAGATGGTAATTATAATATTAAATTTAATAAAGTTGTATAAATAATTTTAAATTCAAGTATCACAAAAAAATCTGTAAAGTCGGTTTAAGGACGATAATCGCTCTATTGCTAGTTTGGCGCTGTCGATTGCACGCTAGGCTTAGGTGGAACGTGACAATGACTCATGCTTTTTTGTGCGGGCAGACAGCATTCATCAATGTAAAAGAATTCAAAAATATTGTCAAGATGTTATTTATTATTTTAATAAATAAGTTTGATTTTTTTTAGCACTATGGATTGAGAAAATCTGAGATAAAAATATAAAAACAAACTGGTAAATTCTTTGTCTAATTATAAGTTCTTAGTAACAGATTATTGAAGCTTGTAAAAAAAAACTTTTGTTGAACACTATCAATTCATAGATAACTTTTTTCTCACTTTATATGGCTAGCACACATTGTAGTGTAGGAGTTTCGTTAGAAGGAATGATTCATAGAATGTTTTTCAAAATTCATAGAAAAAAAATCCTAATCTTTCATTTTTTTTCATAAGTATTAATTTTTAAAAATTGCATCACCTTGTAATTTCACGATTTTAAGACCACACAGAATTTTTGTAACAATTTAATAGTTATTAGCAATGTATAGATAAAATCCTTTTTTTGCTATCTGTATTATGGCTATAGATTATAATTATAATCTTTAATGTCATCGAAA
>JANCMC010031702.1:0-42967 GCA_024363005.1 Charaxes varanes | reverse complement strand
ATGTATAGATAAAATCCTTTTTTTGCTATCTGTATTATGGCTATAGATTATAATTATAATCTTTAATGTCATCGAAATGCACAAGACTAGATATTGTATGCTTAAGCAAACATAGTCTATGTTGGATGTAAAATGTGTATCTAATGGCAGGCGTCCACGTTATGGTCTACCAGACTGATAATTGTGCAGTTTTGTCTGTGCAGCTGAATTGTATGGAGACTTATCGTGTAACAGTAGAAAATTGATTGTCGATTTTGCGCCCGTCGCTGCACATGTTCAAATGTAGTCCCACACATGCTCCGTTCTACCTGCACAGGTATGCCTACACAGGTTGGCCTTTCCGGAAGACCGTAACATGGATGGCTGGCATTATGCTTACAATTTCTTGACAAAGTAACATTTTATTGCATTAAAGCATAGTTGTGGGCTATGAAATACTTAGCAAGAAATAAATTATACATTTTCGGCAACTGTTATCAGTTGTAAACAAACTAGGGTTTTTACAAATATTTTTTTATATAAATTTTAGTGACCATACTTTACAAAAAATCCATCATTTCTGATGATATCACAATGACTTAATCTATTTGGGGTCAGCCATAAACGGAGAGGGGGGGGGGTCCCAATGCTGTGTGACGTCACATGTGAAAATTTTATTTCTTTATCGTTAAGTAACATACTACATAAAATAATTAGAAGAAACTGCTGTTTCCTTGATTATGTCACGACACACCTTGTCACGTTTCGAAAGTGTGACAACTTGTCACAAAGACGGGGGACGATTTAAAGAAATATAAATTTCATGTGACCCCTTTATCTTTAAAGGCTTCCGCCCACTTTGCTATGAAATGTAGAGTTACTGATATGTGTACTCTCGCTGTAACACTGAAATCCCCCCATAACACAGTGCTCTTATAACGCACTAATATTATTCTATAATATTATATTATGCTCATTCGGGGCCGTACAGGCGCGTTATACGAGAATAATCCTACCATGTTATAGGAGGGTTTACAGTGCTGGACGAATTTCTTATATTTTTCTAATAAAACGTTTGTTCGCAGGTAAAGTTGGGCTAACAACACCAAGTAATGGCAAAGTCGTTGCACAGTTAGAGGCAGAAATTGATTTGGAAACAGTTGCCTTTTCTCCGGATCCACAACTGGAATTCTTTGCATTAGGTATGTTTATTATATTTCTAACGGACCGGGCAGACGTTGTCTTGCTCGAATGTTGGCTCGTCTGCTGTGCTGCTTGTTTGCCGGCAGAATTTTTTTTTATTTTTAAAGGATTTATTTATAAAGGAAGAGGTCAAAAGTGTATGATGAAATCCTATCGACAATTTTATAATGAAATCATAAAACCGTTATAACTTATTTATTGAGTTAAGGTCGTTCAAGACGTCGAGACTTGTGTGTTTGATTTTTTTTAGTCTATGTGCCTCAACGCACGTTTCGCTTCGACACCGAAGCATCATCAGGAGATAGACTCTAAAAAGGTTATTCGTAAAGTGACCACTTTTGAATAGTAAATACTTATTGTCATCATTATTTAAAAAAATATCAAATATTCTTTAAGGAAATATTGTAGTATTGCATCTTCATCAACTCATTATTTTTAACGTGACGCAGTTTTTCATTAAGCTATATTTTTCCTATTAGGAACATTTAGCTGTCCCATTTTGATAAACATATGCATGGTTATGCCATAATAAATTGAATCAAACTTTGCAATTAAAAGTTGCACTTGCCTTTGAGCTTTGTACCGTTGCACTTCAACGAACTGGCTTTTATTTGCAGTTACTTTTATGACTATGCAAATGACACTGTCCAATTCTCACTTATCCAATTTGCAAGGCTGCCTTTATTGTCATTCGTTCACTAATTGCTTTGCCGTTAGATTAGTACATTTTTTCCTTTGAATATAACAGCTTGTGTTTTACTAATTTGAAATATATATAAAATTAATCACAAATTGACAATTTGCTAACTATTTTAAATAGATTTAAAATAAGCAAACTGACCAAGAGCGTGTAACTACACGCTCATATAGAAGGGTTCCGTATCAGATACGCGATAAAGGTATTTGTTAAATAACTTCAAAAGTTGTTGTCTGATATCGTTCAAAATAATTTTCCTAATAACATTTTAGCGTGTTCTATCTACATGGAAAATTTTAAGTCTCTACGTCTGATGCGGTGTATAAAACAACTTCCCCTCAACTCGGAAATCCGGAACGGACGATTTTGCATTTTTTCGTTACTTTATTAAATTATAATTAACAAACAATAAAAGTGTCTAAGACTTTAATTATGGGATCTTATTGAATAAGTAATCCAAGTAATATTATAAACGCGAAAATTTGTACACATGGATGTATGTTTGACGCTCAATCACGGAAAAAACTATTGAATGGATTTTAATAAAACTTTACAATAATATAATTAATGCGTCAAAATAACACATAGGCTATAAATTATTGTTTGAATTGTGCAAAATATAAAAACAAATGTCAAGTAAATAGGAGAAATTTTTGCCACCTGCGAGCTATTCTAGCGTGCGCTGCAAAAGCAAACAAACTCTTCAGCTTTATATATTAGTATAGATTTCTTTTAAATTTAACTGATGGCATTATATGACAGTTTCATATCATTATATATCTTAAAGTTTTTATTAATATAACAATTATAATTTAAGTTGTATTAAGTTAGTTAAATGTCTGGAATCAATTGTCTTACACATTTTGGTATTTCCAAATTTTTTGGCAAATAAATAATTATGAATTACAAAATCTGATCAACATCGCGTCTACTGCATGAAATATTACTTGAAGATAAGCGGTAATCTGAGAGGATTGAAGGTAATTTTCAATATATTATCTTTAAAATTATTAAATTACCTTTATTTCGTGACCTAGCAAAGAAAAAACAATAAAAAAAACTGTGGAATGTCACTGGGTGTACATTCTTTTAGTGGTACACGCAATTTTATAATTTTTGGACATTTTGATTCATGAATTATGGAAGTAGAGTTTCGAGGTACGTTCTCGTTAAGAATCTTAGTTTTCTAATTCATGATAATTTTGAAGACATTCGCAAAAAAAAACTAAATAACTTTTTTTTCTTTATTTATAAACTTGTATAATTCTATGTCCAATGGACGTAACTTAGACACGGTATTATTTATATACACAACACATTATAATCATAATTCCTACTTAACTATATCCTATTATCATTATGTTATTCGAGGCTTTATATTCCATTATTTATTTCGTGTAAGTTCCTCTCTCGTTTGATAAATCGCGCTACAAAGACTGGCCTTGAAATCTCAGCAACTACCCGTCCGATTTGAAAAATTCTTTCAGTGTTAGATAGCCCATTTATCGAGGTAGACTATAGACCATATATCATCACACTAAATGTTTGCACCAAATTTAAGCGACGAAGTCGCGAGAATGCTAGTAATAATAATAAGTAATAAGGCGCAATGCCGTTCTAGATGAGCTTTTTAAAGTCATAGACAAGACAAAATCTTTTATTCATATAGACTCTTTTATAAGCTCTTATGAACGTCATATGTATAATATTATTATACATATTTTCAGTCATTTAAAAATTTGGTGAAAAAATTTTAAACTTAAAATATAAGTTTACAAGGGTTCCTCGCGCCCTGCACTGAGAAGAGCCCGCAACAAACTCATGGGGCATGTTGGTGCAATTACGTGTATTGGAAGTTGGTTGAGTGCTGCCTTTTATTTATCTGCTTGTTGCTTTATATAGAACTAGCTGACCCTTTAGATGCTGTCCTGCCTGAACGTGAGTTTCTTACTATTATCCTAAAATATTTTCCCCGTTCCGTTTCCTTTCCTTTTCCTGTTTCATAACGGTTCACTATTTTGACATTAATGGCTCAAACATGAAAGATAGATAAATTCTGTCGCGGACTTTTTTGTAGAACTATTTAAAATAATAACTATTCTTTCATACACTACATACGTGTAACCCTAAATTTAAAAAATAATAATTTAAACCATAAGTAGATAATCTAGGTATATATCACATCAAACTTAAAAAAAAACTGGCCTAATCAATGGTCGGCATTTGAGTCGATCGCTAGGTTAAATAGCTCTTGTTGTGGCCGGGTGATAGATGGGCGACCCATCCTGACACTCATGTTTATTTGCCCAGCTGTGCCCGCGACTTTATCCGCATAAAATTGGGTAAAAAACAGAATCAATTTTAATGGGATAATATATAGCCTATAGCTGTCGTCGATAAATGAGCTATCTAACAATGAAAGAATTTTTCAAATCGGACCAGTAGTTCCTGAGATTAGTGCTTTCAAACAAACAAACTCTTAAGCTTTATATATTAGTATAGATATATATATCGGCGCAATATATCCAGAAGAATCAAATTAATTTAAAATAATAATTAATTAGTAATCTTTGATTTTTACAATTTTCCACTTACACTCTCAAAGTTGAGTACTTGGTTTAGATAATAGAGATACCGTCTAAAAGCCCTTGGTAAAACAAACAATTTTGAAAGATTGAAGGGTTTCTAGAAATTAAGGGTATTTGGTAAAGCTTTGTTTATTGCGAATAACTATTCGCATTTACATAACCAAACCAAAGTTAAAATATATATCTTGTTAAAACACATAACGCAGCTAAATTCGAATCTGCATCTTCTACAATCGTATCCCACTAACAAACGAGAGTCTCACTAACATAGGTTTTATTTACAGTCCAAACCTTTTGTTCGTATAATTTAAATTGAAACGAATTCAACAACGACTTTGCCGAGCGAAAAAACTGAAGTAGGAATTTTAAATTATTTCTTTTAATAAAAAACTTATTATAAAGAGTGTTTTAATGTAGAAATTGATTGTTATAAAAGTTACATAATTTATGCAACTACTGTAGTATTCATATGCTCAAAGCGACCTTTATAGACTTTATCTCAGTTGTGGGTAAAATATATATATTCTAGTAACATTGCCTACGACTTTATTTTATTTAATCTGGCATCACCAGACAAAAATTTAAAAAACAATAATAAGAATGTTGTTGTAAAATTAAAATTTACTTTAATGAAATTTCTGGAAAACATACGTATTTCTTATCTGATCGACATTACTGAAAAGAATATTGTGTATTAAAGATAATGAATAAGTAAATTGCACGAGAATGTCCATTATAGTTGTAGCAGAAGTGCCTATCGACGCCCATGGACATCTTCATAACCAGGAGCTAGCAGATGCATTGCCAGTCTTTAATAACGAGTTTAGACCACCGGGAAATCTCACAAACCGAACGAAACGTATATACAGTGATATGTAATTAGTAAGGAAAATATTCAATTTTATTTATAATATTTATCAATGCCAAACATACCTACCTCAATTATGTTAGTAAGTAGGAAATGTAAAAATATTTGCTTAATGATTTAATATCATAGTAACTAATTAATACAAAACGTATTCAAGATTAGAAAATAAAAAACTATCAGGCACACTAAAATGGTACTCCAATTCCATGAACACCCGCGATTAAGGCTGTTTTGCAAGTCACAAGTACCCCGACCTGAAAATATCTTTATCTACAACAAGACACTCAATTAAGCCCGTGGAATTAACTGAATGGCTTAATATATTCCGCTTTCTCGTTCATACTATATCTATTCATGTACACATAGGTTACTAGTGAGACACAATACTCGAGGACGTGATATTTGATAATCATATATGAAAAAAAAGCATTAAATATAAATATCAATTAACGGGAGATTAAGAGACAGTTGTCTCATTATGTACGCAACGCATGGACATAGCGTGAGGTCACTGTCACACGCGAGTTATGCAATAGGTAGAGGCGTGCGGGAGGCCGGGGTGCTGCTTTGTGAGTACACGCCGTAAACGTAGATTCGGACGCACGTGAACGTATTACCACAATCCATCCAGTTTTAAGGAAATTGGTGCAAAATTATGTACCAATTTTTATTACATAATTGTAGCAAGAATCGGGTACCGACTACTCTCCACGCATTCTAAGTGTCTAAGTGTCTCTCTGTATTAGTGCTACCTATTGTCTAGTATTTGGACTCCATTCTAAAATTCATAGACATTATGGCGAGATTGAGTACATTTTGTACTCAATCTTAAACGTTAAAGAGGTTATTGTCCAAGTAATTTCAATCAATTTTCGGAGAATCCGACAAGATTTTGGTTATGGAGACAGTGGTCTAGCATTCGTGTAATGCCGGAGCCAGACATAGCTTGATTTGAATGATCATTTCAATGTTCATGTAGTGGTGGCCGGGGACTTTGTGTAGCTGCGCAAAGTTTTGTAGTACTTTGTAATCTTCAAGGACAAAAATGTACAAACACTTTGAGCTATGTCTAGCTCCGGCATTACAACACTGCACTGACTTTATCTTGTTTGAAACCAATAACTAGAATATATAATACAGGGTAGTCTGTCCCTGATATAAATAACTTAAAGTCTTTGTTAGTAAAAATCTATTTTTCTATAAATATGTAAATATATACATATGTAGTTAATACACCCAAACTCTTGTATTAACTAAAAGTTTATATATCGATATATGTATAAATCGAGGCGGGAATCGAACTCAAAACCCCAGAGCAGAAGGAAGAGAGTCATTTCCAACTGCGCCAAGGGGCCAGTTTTATTAGCATATTTATGCATAGATGTGATTGTGGTTAAACACATTTCTTATTCCTTTGTTCGCAATAAGATATCGCAAGCCACTGAATTAACAAGATGGCGAAAACTGTATAAAAAGTGGTAATTCCAAGAAGCGTGTTGATTAAAAACAAGATTTATGGATGTGTAAAACTTAAGGCTGGAATTAAAGAATACATTTTCTCCACAGCAGACCGTAATCAAAATATCTTTTTTGATTCTTTTTTTTATGGAAATTAGATGTTTGAGTGGAAATAAGCGATGTTAGTAACAGTGCTTTTTTACATCGGGGCTGATTTTTAAACGCTTTATTTAGTTGGACCTGTGTGTTGCTTGGATCAAATCTTGATTTGAAATAAAAATGGCCAATAGCGTGTCAAGACACGCTTATATAGATGGGTTTCGTATCTGATACGCTATAAGCGTATTTGTTAAACAACTTCAAATTTGTTTTCCAATTTCTTTCAGATTAATTTTCCTAATAAGTTTTTAGCATGTTCTATCAACATGGAAAATTTCAAGTCTCTACGTCTAATAGTTTGGAAATGCTAAGGGGAGGGGCACTTTACGGGCAGACAGACGGCCGGACGGACAGACGGACAGAGCGAAATTATAAGGGTACCTTGTAGTACTACGGAACCCTAAAAAGGAACGCAAAATAAAATAAGTGGGACTTACGAGTATAATATGACTTTTGATAGAAGTTTTTCATGCCCTAGGCATTTTGTTTTGCGTTTGTCGAATGCCTCAAATTGATGAGGAGAGTGCTGTGATGCAGTCAACACCCTAGATCTTAGAATCCTAGGTACCAGTATACCTAGAACCTATCTAATTATTTTGTATATTTTGCTACTAGTAACACCTGGGTATATAGTATTTTGAACGAAAAACTTTTGAAGTTATTTAACAAATATGTTAATAGCGTACCAGAACCCTTTTATTTAAGCGTGTCTTGACACGCTCTTGGTCATTTTATTTAATGTTCAGAAGCGAAAATGGCTCATATATTTTTTACTCAATTAGTTAAAATACCTAAATATTGTATGGGAAAGAACATGTAAACCACCATGAAGTTTGGGTAAAATTTGAATTGAAACATCCTTCAACACGCAAAAGTATCAAAATATACTTGACCTATTTGTTTGTATACGGAAAAATGTTGGAAATGTACTTATCACGTCGGATTCATCCTTCCCATAAAACCTCGATATTGCTCCGCGCAAACTGCATGCAAAATATTATGTTAATATAACTCATATTTATTTCAAAATATTCAGTGTGTTTACATAGCGAAAGGATTTGAAATAAACATACTTTATTTGTAAATGCAGACCCTTGGGAGCCGATGGTGAAGATTGCTTTAACATTTGCATATATTTTTAAATGTGTATGTATTTTTCTATATGTTAAAATGATAAATAAACCACAATGAAAAGAAATTAGTTAAACAAGTGATCGCCGGCTGATCGAAATCGCAAACAATTTTTTAATTTACATTTGCCTATCATATGCTTATTTAACACTATATATTATATATATGCAAAATTTCAATTCTGTGTAACTTTCTCATTAGTTTGTTATGACTTTACTTATATCATTTTATAGTAAACTAGCTGTTTCCCGCGATTCCATCCGCGTAAACTTTAGCTCACAAAAGGGAAAAATTCCCCCGATTTTGAAACATTTTTCATTGGTGGCCGGTTCGTATAGGTCTTAGCGAGATGATATATATGCCGATAGCCTTCCTCGATAAATGGGTTATCTAACACTGAAATAATTTTTCAAATCCGACTAGTATTTCCTGAGATTAGCGCGTTCAAACAAACACACAAACTCTCCAGCTTTATATAGTGGTATAGATTGTGTAAATCGTTTGGCATTGGTGACTGTTTGGATTTAGCTAAACAATTTAATATATGGAGCAATTTAATATATATCCTCTATATAAGCTGTAATTGTGCCAAATTTCATAAAAGTTGGCAATTTAACGAGAAAACTTCGGAATTCCTCAGCAGAAACTTCGAACGGGTGTCAAATTCGATCACTATACAAAATAAATAAAACATGAGCTAGAGAAATAATCTATGCATGAAAATATATCGTTGTTCGTTAATCTTGCTAAAGCCGAAAATCGCTGAACGGATCTCAATACTGTTTGTTTTTTCGTTCCCCTTATTTTGGGGCGTATAAAAGAAGAAAAAAAGAAAGAAAAGTCGAAAGATTATTTAAAAATACCAAAAAAAAATGCTGATTTGGTCGCTACTTCAGAATACTTCAAATGAAAGACGTTTCTACGAGACCCTTTACGTAACATGTAAAATTATTATTTCATAAAAAATACGGCTAGGATACTTAATAATGGTTAATCGTTGTCATATGTATGATATATTTTTATTTGTTATGCAATATTGTTTTTAGTTTAAATAAGAATTAGTTTTTTTAATTATATATACAGTTTTCTTATTATTATTAAAATTAAGGTCATTGTTTATAATAAAGTAAAGTAAATAATTATAAAAAATATGGTAGTACATATATACCTAAATTTATAATATTGAAATGTACTAGTTAGAAAACGATATGTGACTAGTCATGTTTTTAAAAGAACAAATTCTTCTTAATTGACATATGACGTCGCAAAGCTTTTATTATGAAGTGAAATGGGAGTATTTGCTGTACATATTTTTTTAAGAATATTATTAATAGTTTGTGATTTGCCTAAAATATGTTAATTAAAATAAGTTTTTTATTATAAAACATTATTAAAATAACATTTCAGTATTATTAATCTCTTAATTAACTATCGTTAAAATGCATAATGCAGTTGTCATTTCCCAAAAATCTCCTTTTTTAGTTAGGTTAGTTTAATATTAAGCGTGTGATGTATATTATACATTTATGATGTACTTAGTACTTGCAGACTTAGTTGGTGCGTTATATAAATCAGCTTCTTGCTATGTGGTTCTCGGGCTGACATATATTTAAAAAAAAATGAATGTCGTGAAAGTAATTTTACGTGATATGGCCGATCGTGCCTCGTGTTCAGGCGGAACGTGACAATGAATCATGCTTATTCATGCGTGCAGCCGGCGTTGATAGATTTATAAATGTAAAGGGGAGGGAGGTCTCGATGGTTGGTACTACAAGTGGTCACCGAGGATAGTGGGGGGCTCTCCTCATATACTACGAGTATTTATATATTTCTACTAAATATATATATATTCTTGCAGATTCGATCCTAATTCAATTTAAAAAAAAAAAAAAACCAGCTACAAAATAACGTTAAATATAACGTTCTCACAATAATTTAACCGAAAAGAAATTAATTAAACAACGCGATTAGAAAAATGTCACAAACACAAACTAATTATCTTGTCAGCGACTATTCACGATTTATCACACAATGATTTAAGTCCTTCAAGAACTAATTTAGGTAAAAATAGCCCACTTAATCGCCTCATGCACACGTACAATAATATAAATTTTAGGTCACGCACGCGTATGCCTATGTATGAACGCGACAAAACGCTGTTTTATGTTTCAACCTATCCGCCGTCTCATCAAGTTCATAATTGGTAGCACCGAAACGCGACAACGACGGATCACGAAACTTCTCTAACGTTGAAGCGCCGCGCGCGACGGTCTACGCTTTCGGAAATCCGCTACTAAAATAGATAGTTTCGTTATATGCCAATAACTCGCTAAATAACCTCTGCTGCACCGATAAGTATGTTTCAATAACTATCTACGTTGCGCAACGACCACCTCTACAAAAGAGGATACCTAATTGAAACCTATAACCTCACATAATTAAAAAGCATAAGCTATGACTAGCGATGGTATAAAGACGTCTATATATATTAACTGAATTCTCGCATTAACATATAAACGTAGCCCGAGATCGGTTCCACTGAGCTTTCGTGGACCACTAGACGCCGACAAGCCATTGTTTCAAACGCGATGACACCGTGGTTCCAACTTAAATTAAGTAACGGCCGTATTAAAACTGTTCCATTCAACGGGGACACCGCCCGGGTGGTCCGGCCACCCAGTCTTATCGATAAGCACAACACTAGCGATACCGTAGGTACATGTCGATTTTATCGACCTTAATTATAATAACTTTCTACATCGATATAGAAATATGAGAGAACACGTTTCGCCCAGATAAAGTTCCCGACCACACTTTTCGGTACTGGAATTCGTATGTAAATTTTAATGGCAATGTGATTTTATAATTATATCAGAGAATGAATTTTGAATAATGAAAATTGGCTGAAAAGCAATCACCATAAAAAATTATTACAACAATAGGGTTGAATTCACGAACCGGCATTTAGGCGCGTAATTCAAGTGCGATTGTCGAATTTCATTTTATCTCTAATATTTTTGTTATATTTTTTTGTAAAACATTAATTACGTATTTAGTGCACTTCAAAAAGAAGCTTACGACCTGCCTGAATGCGTTTAGATGTAATCTGCTATCGCAGGCTCTCTCCCATAAATACTATGGATTTCTTTAACGTCTTTCAAAAATAAAAGTCTCGCAAAATAATTCTGGCAACTTCCATTCCAGATATTAAATTTGGAGCCTCAGTAACTCAACGTTAGAAGAGATATTATAAAAAAAATTTTGATGTTAGTTTGAAATGAAATTTAGAAAATATCGGTTTGAATATCTGCTTGATTTTCAAAATTACCAAATACAAAAAAATTAAGTACATACTTAATATGAGTAAAATAACCACATTTTAGGAATAGCTCATTTTTATACCAAAGATACTAAACTGGAGGTGGTATGGGAGATATAGGTATATGAGAGATGTACAATTTTTCTGGTAGTATAAGAATATCGACGGGAGAAAACGGAAATGTAAATTGGATTTTGGACAAAATCATTTTTAAACATATTCTTGTCAAAAAACATACCGCTTCGAATAGCCTGGGCATCGTTTTCCTACGATAAAATTTTTCATTGATACGACCTTGGATTTTTACAAATTCACATTCGTATTATATGTATATACTACTAAGCGGCCTGCGTGGCAAATTAATAACTAAACACTGTTTTTTATACCTAATCATTAATATATTTATGTCAAAAAATTCTATTAAATTTACTCAAACGGGAATCAAACCCCGGGTCTATTTATAGCGTAGAATCTTATTTTTATTCCACATTTGTCGTCATGAATACAATAAGCCATTAAAAGCAAGCCGCTTTTAAAGCATGGCTGTGGACTCTGTAAATATCTTCAAGGACATAACTATATTTACACTGTAACTACTTATTTTTAATTTCGTGCAGCATTATATAAAAAATAGTAGCTATTAAAGAGAAAATAAACATACTACAACCGAAAGTTTTTTTCTGATATTAAATTAGGTCTGCAAAAAAAAGCAAGCTTTATTGCTCAGCTCAAAATTACCTATAAATTGTTTTATTAAAAAGTACGTTATTATAACTTATCCTGCAAGATCCCATTTCCCTAACTCTATGATCTAAAATGCACAAAGTTATAGAAAAGATTTTTTTTTAATTTATTTGATTTATTAGCTAACTGATAGAATCTGATGTTACGTTGCAGAAATCCATGACATGCATGAAATACTAAAGACCTTTGCTTAAATCCGCGAATGAATACGAGGGAAAATCGGTGCCATTCTGCATCCCTAAAGCTACACCACCGAATCCGCCACCAAAGCACAGCACTATACTGACTTTCCGATGTGCCTCAACGCACGTTTCGCTTTGATTGAAGTAACAGTCTGAAAGAGGTTTATGTAATTTTTTGTTTGTTTACTTTAGAATAGAAGTTTTTCAGGATTATTATAATTTACCACGCCCTTATATGTTATCAAACGCCAATTGGATAGCATTTAACTTTATTTTAACAGCTGTGTTAAAATACATTAAAAAAGTATTTTTGCACGAACTAAACAAAAATACATATCTGATATAAATTTTAGACGTTATATTTTATCTGTTATTTTTCTTATTTCATACCGATTTTTATTCATAACTGGATTGCGGACTTGTTGTTATATTAAGTAATAGACTTAATATATTTAAATTTTGTATATAATCTTTTTACTTTTTAGTGGAAATTCCATTAAAATCAGTTTTTTCGCCTTTCGTTTTTAATCCATTTTCTTGAAGTCGTATAGTATTCAAAACGCAATTGACTTCATAGTTGTATTGTGCGACACAAAATATCCTTGTAAATCGCACTGTTGTACAATACGTAGTATGTATATGAAAAAATTGAAGAGTCTGTTTGCAATGTTTAAATTTTTGTTTTTAAACTGCATATGACTACATCGATACCTCCCACGTAAATTGTTGTAACCCCAAATTCTCAGCTTCACAGTTAGAGCGTTATAAACAACTAAATTGTTTGTTACAAACTAAAAAATTAACAGTCACTTTATAATATATTGTTGTATACAATAATGTTTAATTAATTTATTGTATACATTATTAAATATATTATATGTAATTGTATACCTAATCCAAAAATTTCCGGCCGAATTTCCACCACCCGGCGGCGTCAAGTTAGTTTTAAATATGAAATATTACTTGAAAAAAATAAACCTGTTTAGTGCCTTATTTTCAAGCATTTGTTTATAGGTTTTCTTTTATTAATATATGAGCTATTGGTAAATCTTTAATCAAGAAACAAATATAGGAGATAAGCCACTGTGAACATTTCTTTATACAATTAGAACGACGATAAAAAAACAATATGGACTTATGTATTATTTAATAATGGAGGATAGTCTAATCCGTGGTCGGCATTTGAGTCGATGGCTAAGTTAAGTTGCTCTTGCTGCGACCGGGTGATAGATGGGTGACCCATTCTAGCATTGTTTTATATTTGATATCTATCATGAACTTACAACTTAAAGTTGCTTAACTTTAAGTTACAGAATGCTCCCGTCAAGCTGCTAATAGGAGCAGATGGAAGACCCTCTTTAAAACGCGGTGCATCTTCATAGTGTTTCATGACCACGACCACTCTACCAAGAACGAATGAGAAGAAAGGATCATGAACTTTTTTATGCTTAGCTCATTGGAATGAAATGAAATTCATTTATTTAAAGAAACTGAATTTGCACAATTATAAAATGGCAACGATGTTACCGTAAAAGTTTAAACTGTGTAACAGAATATCATCGTCCCCCTACGAAACATAGGTAAACTTTAAATCACTTAAAATTATGTCCCACTGTTGGGCAAAGGCATCCCCTGTCTAACCACACTGTATGCACGCGATACTGTTTCAACGAGTTATGCAATCGTATTTTGCATCTAGACCAACAAACAGCACGCAGAAACGAGCCAGGTTGTGTACTCCTAGTTTTGATTGCTTTATGTAACGTGAAAGCTTTTGAATAGACTATAGATCTATACTAACATATAAAGCTGACGAGCTTGTTTGTTTGTTTACTTGAAAGCGTTCATCTCAGGAACTACTGGTCCGATTTGAAAAATAATTTCAGTGTTAGATAGCCCATTTATCGAGGAAGGCTATGGGCTATAACATCATGCTAAAATTGTTTTCTTTTTTATTGAAACTATACGCGGACTAAGTGACGGGCGCAGCTAGTATTTTATATGCGTAAGTCGATAATTTCGAAAAAAGAAGGTTAATACGAACTATTTTATTTATTATTAACATTAAAAAGACATACACTAATTTAACCTTAAAATAAATTTAACAGGATCTATAAAACTAAGCGTTGTCTTAGTTATAGATGTAACACACAAGCTTAAGCAAAAAATGTAACATTAAGTTGACAGACATTAAAATTAGATTCTAATTTTTATATAAGTTTTTATGTAACAAGTTGACCATGTATTATCAACAAAATATTGTTCATCAAATTATAAATATAAATATTACAAAAATATTTGAAGGTTGAGATGTTTTTTTTTGTACTTTTAAATAATCTTTCAACTTTCCTTTTTTTTAAACCCTCCCTGAAATAAGGGGAATGAAACAAAACAAACAGAATTGGTTTCTATGACACATCAACTGAGGTTGTTGACCCGATGGCACCAGACTTTTCAAGACTTCGCCAACAGCATCTTGATGGTGAATTGCATTCCGAGAAGGAGGAGGTATGTTTACAAATTGTTTTTATAATAATATTTAAGCAGCAATTCTAAAAAGTCACCCAGACTTAAAGACTTAATAGGTGAGAAACTAAGATTTGATAAAAAAAAGAAGTTTATTTAAGATTTAAATGTTTATTAAGAATAAAATGGCCAAGGTTGTGCCGGAACACACTTACATAGGTTCTGTATCTGATATGCTATAAATGTATTTGTTAAATTACTTAAAAGTTTATGTTGCTCAAAATAATTTTCCTAATGAGTTTTTATTATGTCCTATTTTTCTTCTTTGTTACGTGATGTCGTGCGACTTAGCACCATATGGTCTGAGCGAGCCACTTTTCTTGTTTTATCATTGCGTTTGTTGCTAAATGGTAGAAGGAATTTTGTTACAAGTTCTGTACTCTTGTGTTCTGTAATGTATTCCTAGTTTGTGACATAGGGATGTTTATTTATATATTATTAGGTTTCGCTTACTTATTACAATTTATTTGTTGTTTTATCATCACGCTTGCCGTTGAATGACAAAATGAGTTTATGTTAGAATTCTTATCTTTTGCAAATTGCCGCAAATTGACGCAAAGCATGACGATTCTCAATTTTTATATAAGAATAATAAAATAGAACAGAAAATTTAAGCTATTTCCCTTTAATGTCATAAAAATGTTTCAGCAAACACAACTCTTAAGTTACTTTTCTTAGTAATACACTAAAAATAATGGATATTTGTATTAAAAACACAATGGATTAAAAAATAATTGTCATGAGTTAATTTTATAAAAATAATTATAAATACCATCCATTTGTTGGCCGTGGAAACATTATATTGGCTCGGCGATTATGCTCTAACTGTCTACTTAACTCTTCCACTGCGCTCTGAATTTAAAAAGATAAGTAAATAAGGCAATAAATTATATTGTTCAAGTATGTGATATCAGTAGAATGTTTGCGTGAAGCTGAAATTGTAACTTATTTTTAGATTATTTTAACTTAAATAAAATACTTGTTAGATAACAACTTAGTATTGGAAAATGTTGCTTATATTTTTTGTCCTTTGGTATACGGGATGGGATGCTTTTCTTGACAGGAACCAATTTGACTTTAGCCTAGAACCGATCAAGTTAAATTATAAAAAATATTTTACATGATTGTAAAAAAATGATGCTTTGTTCTTAGTTCACGACTGTTTGTAAACGTCAACATCGTGAAACGTCTTTTTTTATATTTCCTAATAAATAAAAATAATGCTACAAATTTCTCTGAAAAATTCTGTGTTAATAATGAATTTTGATATGCCGTATTCTTGTCCAATTCGTGCACAATTATTGATAATTGAAAATTCATATTAATATGAAGATTTATTACAAAATTTAGTATTTAGAAGTGAATCTCTTTCGTTAAAAGTGACCAGATGGGACCTTCAAGAAAAGAGCATACTCATTTCTCAAAGGCCGGCAACGCATCTGCGATCCCCCTGGTGTTGCAGTTGTTCATGCGCGTCGGTAGTCACTTAAGAGTACCGCCTGCTCGTTTGCCCCTTGTTGTATTAAAAAAAAAGGAAAAAAAACTACTTGTCCAGCCGTTCTCAAGTTATGGCATCACCAAGGGAAATAGGAATTTATTTATAAGTAGGTATATTATATTAACTTGTATTGACTATTTGAGACTTTGAAAACTGTTGGAACTTATAAGGAAGAGGCGAAAAGATCTAACTGGTTCATAGCTGAAGTGGGAATGGGCTGGGCACGTGGTAAGGATGGACCCGCAAAGGAGGGCCAATGTCGCGACAGTATGGGCTCCCACCAGCGACCGCCGACGACCAAGTAGGCCGAGGAAGAGGTGACGAGACGATTTGGACGCCTTTGCGGGATAGAAGATGATTCAGGTGGGTCAGGAAAGGAAGGTGTGGTTAGAAAGGGGGAGGCCTTTTCTCGGCAGTGGGACAGTATAGGCTAATTAAAAAAATAAAAACTGGTTCGAAGTGCATCCGTATTGTGGGTGCTTTCATGACTCCATTACATTGAGGGCACCTAAACATTCATATGGGATTAACATGCTTTGTGTCGAAACATCTGAGTTACTACTTGAATATACAACAGAGATGATGTTATCTTCCAATAAACACCCTACCAAAATATTATATTAATAAATCTTTTAAACATTATATTCATAAACTAATATATAAAGCTGAAGAGTTTGTTTGTTTGCCTGAACGCCCGAATCTCAAAAACTACTGGTCCGATTTGAAAAATTCTTTCAGTATTAAATAGCCCATTAATCGAGGAAGGCTATATATATCACGCTAAAATTAAATCTATTTTTTTACCTACTTTAATGCGGAACAAGTCGCGGGCACAGCTAGTAACATATAAAAATAACATCAACACAAGACTTCAAGATATGCAATACTTAATTATTAATCATAGATACTTGAATTTTATTAACGTGTAATAAAATTTATACAGAAACATATGAAACATTGTTGTCATTGATGGAATATTATATTATAAATATTGTAAAATTGCAAATAAAGTAAAACATCTAAGAAAATCGACTACAAGCAGGAAAACACGGGTGTTTTGCATAAACAGATAAACAGTCAGTTTGCGAAACATCGTAATAAATGTTATTTTTAGATATGAATACATTAATTATTAAACGTATAAAAGTGTAATAAAATATTCGGCGAGTAATATAAAACTTATTTAGGAATTAAACACACGAGCATAGGCCACAAAATTTTAAAAAATACGTAGAGTGCGTCCAGGCTAAAAATGCACCGTGCACGCCACTCCAAAGCATTCACTTTTACATGCAAATGTATAAAGAACGTCTGCTCAAGCTCACAAATGCATCATAATTTAATGTTACATAAGTAATGGACTGTAAGATATTACGTTACCATTTATGTGTCTTACATAAGTTAAAAATTCTTAGCTTTAAAAATATTATGAATCGTCGCAACTCAACTGCTATTATCAAACGTATGTTTATCTGTTACAGCTTCAGTGGGTCATTTTGGTAGGCTATCTCGGAAAAAGATTGTAAAATCTTGATGGTTTTTAGGATTCCGTACCTCCAAAGGAAAAAAAGGAACCCTTATAGGATAGCTTCGTTGTCCGTCTGTGTGTCTGTCAAGACTCTTTTACTCAAGAACACCTAGAGCTATAAATTTGAACTTAATATAGAATACTGAGGTTTATGGGCCCTTGTGCTTTTGAAAAAAATCAACCGTTTAAGAGTACGCTATCAAAAAAGATGTCCGTATTTGCCACAATTCCCATATATTTGCAAAAAGGGAACCAAATCCTATAGGGTACTTCACGTTAACATGAAATTTGGCAAGAAGCTATATCCTGTAACACAAGTATAGAAAAAAATCCGAAAACGGTAAATTTGTGAAAAGAAATGTGCAGTGACTTTGTCAAATGACAAAGAAAATTATAAATCTTAAAATAACCTGGGAAAGTATTACGTGAAGGTACGTGAGGAACCTTTGCCCGGATTTTTTTCTATGTTTAGGGTTATCAACATAACGCTCTACGATAGACTATGGTGTAACTTTTACAAAAAAAAAAAATAGAAAAAATATCTAAAACGGCCTTTTTTCAACAAGACGACGTTGTGGTTTACAATTAGCTTAGAAAAAAGCCATTGTACAGTTAAAAATCATCGTCACCGCAAGATTAGAATCAGTGAATTCTAGAAATTATGCCGAGACGCAAATTAAGTTAGATGACCGATCGTAAGTTCACTAGGCCATCGGCCGTATAAAGTATGGTCGTTGCCTTTTTTGATCGAAGGATTTTTTATGAGGGCACCACTTTTTTCTGATCAACGGTTTTTTCTTTCTATGAAGAACGAGGCGAGTCACTAGTAAAGTAACTCATTTATTTATTTTTTTATTCTAATTTATTAAGTCCATACAAAAAAAAAACATATACTTTTTTTATTATTTTATTATAAAGGACCTCCAACAAAGGATACACACATTACATACTATATCACAATCACACAAAAAAACCTGTGTGCTCCTTCAATTACAGGAGACCACAGCAAGCAATTACAATACTTCTTTCATAACATATCTATATTTACAAATGTGACAAATGAAATGCACTACATATCAATTTTCACACTTGTAAATCAATTGAAACAAAAAGTAACTGATTTCATTTCCATACTTTAAGAGATATATATCACTTAATCCAATTTAAGAGGGCATCGCTTTGTTCTGATAGAAGGATTTTTTCTTTCCACGAAATTCGAACCGAATCTCTAGTAAACTACACTGATTTAATTTCCATACTTTAAAAGATAATTTATTAGTTAATCCAATTTATGATTAAGCGGTTCTAATCTTTAATTAGAAAGTGTCACGACATTAATATGGCAATTTGTTTATCCGAGTTGTGGAAACGGAAATAGAGTTGGAGTAATAACTTAATTTAAACCGGAAATGTATCACTTTAAATATGTCAGCGATGAAAATTGCCTCTTCATTTTGTGTTACGGAAGTTATTATTCATATTATTCAAATATGAATTAGGGGAAAAGATCTGCTTCGGTGAAACAAAGTAATTATCATTTTGTAGTAAGCGTTTTGAACAGAAGCAGAATTATAAACCCGCGATTCAAACTTTTTTTTTTATCATACTAAATGTAAAGTATTATTCCTTGTAAAATATAAAATAGCTGCCTACCATTAAGAGTGCCGTCGAAATAGATGCAGCCGTTTCGGAAATTCCCCGTAACAATCAGACGAACAAAATTGTTTTAATTTGTGACTTTGTCATTAGGTATCATGCATTTAGTAATAGTCGATTGCTGCACGGAGAGCAAAGCGAGTCATTAGTTCAAGAGTGTTACTAAATTAACATGTTACATACGTGCCTTCTGAAACTCAGAGAAGGTTGGATATCTGAAAACCAGTGTTATTGTGGGTCACCCATTAATCATCTGGCCGCGATAAGAACTGCTTAACCTAACGATTGACTCAAATACAGGCCACGAATAAGCTACGACTTGTTCTTTTTTGCCACCAAAATATAATGTAAAAACCAAAATCATTTTAAAATATCTTACAAGAAGTGGCTCCAATAAAATCAATCGAACGAACTTTATTACCTCATAGTATAACAAATAATAGAAAAACATCACATCGAATGCTCATGAAAGCAACTCAAAGCGCTGTATGATTGAAAATTAAAGCGCTTTATATGCCACATAAACGTACATTAAACCACCAACTTAGTACAGTGAATAATCAGAACAAGGCGCGAGAAACCCTGAGAAACTTCGCTTTAAGTCAAATATATTATCACCAGAATGTTACAGGTAACTTTAAAAATATTTAAGTAAAAAAAACTATTACAAGACCCTTTTTTATGAATAAATACATTTTGATTGAATGACGCATTTTATCGTAACCATATGCAAACAATGTAACTTCAGAATTTGATTAATATTATAATAGAATTTAAGTACATCTAATGGTGGTCTTAGCTTAATCAGTGGCCGGCATTTGAGTCAATCGCTAGTCAAGTAGACTGGGTGATAAATGGCTGACCAATTCTAGCACGTCTTTTCAAATACTCGACCTTCTCTGTGCTCCGAAAGGCACGTCAAACGGTGGATGTGTCACCCGTCTATCACCCGACCGCGGTAAGAAGTGCTTAACCTAACGATCGATTCAAACGCCGGTCAATGAATAATCATTGACCGGCTACGATCTCCTCTACGACAATGTACTACTACACTTTTCCTTTTAAGTTATAGATTGATATGAAGAAGAAGAAGAAAAACTTTTATTTGGTCTAAAAAACACTGTACATCGATCGACTAACTATATATATATATATATATAAATAAGTAAATTTAAATAGACTGCGAAGTTATTGTTACATTTTCATTCTCTCTCTGAGCTCTATTTATCAGTAAATAATAATGTGGAGAGAGAGAGAGATAGGTAGACAGTAGCGTAGATCGATATGTCCAACCGCCATAAAGGAAGATATCGACGAATGAATACGATCGCAAAGTCATTGCATTATTTCCGAGTAAGCAGAAATGTCAATGCCAAATAAAAAATTAACATGCACGTCGTATGTGGTGACTTTACTCTCAACCGACGTGTAGCAAAAAGGAGTTTTAAATTTAAATTACTGCATACTTACTCGAGTATCAAATCATCGGTTATGACGGAGCCAGACATAGCTCAAACTGTTTGTACATTTTTGTCCTTGAAGACTACAAAGTACTACAAAAGTTTCCGCAACTACACAAAGTCCCTAACCACTCTACACGATCATTCAAATGATCATTCAAATGAAGCTATGTCTGGCTCCGGTATTAGCAAAGTATCAAACTTTTACTCAAAAAGATCTTCGAATGGTCTTTATTATTTAATTAATGTTATAAATTAAAATACTAGAAATAGGACAATTTCGGTATGTGGTTGCGGTGTCATGGCATAACATGACATGTTCATTATAATTCATTAAGACTAACACAACTAACTGAAACTGTTCAAGAAGTTTTTAACTAAGGATATATTGCATACCTAATAAAAAACAATATTAAAAACCGAGTATTTGGACTGTATTAAGGAACTACATACTATTCTGTATTTTAATGCATTCCACATTACAACTGCCGTGACATAACTATTACAGAAATATTTTGTTTCTTACAAAATAAATTTTATGATAAATTGGCATTTGTATCGTAAATATTATGCTAAAAAGTATCCAGACCATATGTATAAATATTGATTCTCTTACTGAATCTGATTTTGAAAATTAATTTAATGCGTAATTTGTTTAAAATTTTGTCGAATTTTAACACGGGTTTAACTAAATACGGGTATCGTATTTTTTAAAATACGTAATTTGCACAAACATTTGCTTACAACTGTTTGTACAGGAAAAAAATATATATCTATTATTGCATTTACAATTCTAATATCACCAAATGCTAAAAAACCTTATTTTACCACCATGGCGGTAAAATAAGTCTTATTGTTTATCATATTACGATATCATGTCAACTGCTAATTTCGATTTTTTTTCTTCCAGCAGTTCAAAAGCTCTGCAGTGATGATATAGTCACGACAATTATGATATGTGATAATTATTTATTTTATACGTTTACAATAAAATGACAAATCATTCACCATAACCCGCTATGTACTATGTACTCTCACCAAGCTTAAAACATTACTTCATGTATTATATATTATATCTAAATAAAACTTTATTTATTTAAGCACATTTCAACAAATTAACACTTTTAAAAACTGATTTCTGACAGACAGATTTTTGAATCTGTTTCTTATTAATCCATATGGTTGTAGGCATATTGCAAAAATTGTAATTTAAAATTTAAAAAAAATCAATAGGTTTGATTTGATAATTATATTCTTATTATGTAATTCCATAAGTTATTTTGCTTTATAAAGAGATGATAAGTAGTGTATAAGATGTACTAAAGATTTTGAGTAGGTACATATGATATCTCACATCGTATATGTGTGTGTGTAAATCGTCTGACATTGGTGTGCTTTTGGTTTTATTTTACTACTTTAATATATTGATATTGCATATCATAAAAAAATATTAGCCTTCGCAAACCTTCTATATGAACTACAATTGTGCCAAATTTCATGCTCATCCGTCGGCTCAATTTTCGTAAATTTGCGCCTAAAGGTTTCGCTTAACGTACCTGTTAATATAAAATTTTGCGTTTAAACCAATATATTAATATTTCGCCACTAATAAGTTTCGCAATGTTCGCTTATTAAATTCCTGTTGTGAAATAGCTGTTGGAATAAAATATTCTATTTACTAACAAGTTCTCTTTAACACAAAAGACACCAGGGATTTAATTAGTTTTTGAAATTAGGAAATTTGTAAATTTTAAAAAAGAGAAATGTACTTTATTAGCTAGATAAAAAAAATAAATTTAATTTTAGCGTGATAATATAGCCTTACTCGGTATCTAACGCTAAAAGAATTTTTCAAATCGGGTCAGTAGTTCCTGAGATTTAAGTTCAAATAAACAAACAAACTTCAGCTTTATAGATTAATATACATTAGTATAGATATAAGAAAATTCTTCTCTATCCCTTTATCAAGTGTTCAATCTTGAAGCGTATATCCACCAAATTAACGTAGCAATAAGCCGCTAGGAAATAACGATTACCAATTGACAATAAAAATATATTTACTTCATCACAACATTTCCTTTTTCCAGGGTTACATCCTCTGCGTCAAAGACTACGACAAAATTCGCTCGCAACAATTACAAAAGTTATAAACTTTTGTAGCTACTGTAGTTATGTAACTTGGACTAAATGAAATAAAAAAAAAGGATTTGGTTTTTTGCTTAAATCTCAAAAACTATTTAAGTTATTTCAGGTCTAAATTTTTTTTTTTTTCTAAAATAAAAAAGTGGCCAAGAGCGTGGCAAGAGACGCTTATATAGAAGGGTTCCGTATCTGATACGCTATAAACGTATTTGTTAAATAACTTCAAGAGCTGTTGACCACTTTCGTATAAAATAATTTTCCTAATGGGTTTTTAAAAAATAACACTAAAAATGCTACACCAATTAATACCCCAATAATTAAAATTAATATGCCAATAATAGTAATATATAAATATCAAATATAAACCAGTGCTAGAATGGGTCACCCATCTATCACCCGGTCGCAGCCAGAGCACCTTAACTTAGCGATCAACTCAAATGCCGACCACTGATTAAGCCAAGTCCTCCTCGAGGTCATAAAAAAAAAAGTTTAGAAAATATGAGGCGTACAATTCGGATATATTTTATTATATAGTGTCTAATATAATAATACTTTTTTTCTAATATAATAATCTAATATAATAATACTTAAGCATTAGATGTTTTTGATATTTAACATTTACTTATGTAATGTTAAATATCAAAAACATCTAATGCTTATCTAAAAGATTACCAGCGGGCCACCTGTTCGCATCACAGTAGTATAAATATAAGTACACTTTTATTACGTTATAAAATTGTAGCTACCAGATAATATCGTATAACGTCTTACAAAATACTCAAAGAGCCAGTCAATACTTTATTTCTAGCTTTAGGAATAACATAAATTACGAAATATCGCGGTTTACAATAAATAAGCTATAAAGAAAAAGAATCTGACAATACGTATTTACAGAAATATACTTTTTTATTAAGGTTCCGTAACCCCAAAGGAAAAAGGAACACTTATAGGATCTGCGTCTGTCTGTCTGTCTGTCAAGACTCTTTTTCTCAAAAACACCTAAAGCTACAAAGTTGAAATTAATACCAAATACTAAGGTCGATGATTCCTTGGATTTGTGAAAAAATCAACTCCCTATTTTTGAATTGCTTTTTAGTTATATGCAATTAAAAGATATGGCCGTTTACGTTACATTTCCCATACACTATATCTCATATACACCTAGAATCATGAAACTTGGAAAGAAGCTATGCCTTGAAGTAAAGGTCTAGAAGAAATTCCGAAAACCATAAGTTTGTACAAAAAAACGCAGTGTCTGTCAAATTAAAAGAAATCTTATGAAAAACGTAATACTTAAAATAACCTAGTAAAGTACTCCGTGATGGTACGGAACCCTTAGTGCGCGATACTGACTAGCACTTGCCTGTTTTATTTCTTTCTATTCTTTAATATTTCATCGAGAATTGTTTAAGAATATTTTATTATAATTAACAACATTTTTTTAGAATACTTGTAAAAGCAATTCAGCGCTTAGTTTCTACATATTTATTACTAGTTGTTACCCGCAACTTTGCGTAAAATTATATGAGAAATTTGAACATGACGATATATAGCCTATAGCCTTCCTCGATAAATGGGCTATCTAACCTAACTAAAATCTAACACTGAAATAATTTTTCACATCGGACAAGTAGTTTCTGTGATTAGCGCGTTCAAGTACACAAAAAAACGAACTATTCATCTTTATATATTAGTATAGATACATATATATTATATAATACTTGGTTTGTCTAGATAATTAAGACTGAAAAAAAATTAGCTCTCATTTAAATACAAATTTTCATCGGCTCTTTGACTATGCTAAAGCTATCTAAGCAACGCCCAAGTAATGTACTAGAACCTGCTCGCAACATCGCAATAAACCTGCCTTTACTTTTAAAACGCTATAAAACTAGTATTTTCCATAAGCCCTGGCATATTGGATAAAACTATGAAATGCATAAAATGGGGTATATCGTATTATACGTAGAAAAAAATATATGACTGGCTTGTTGGCGCAATATGTCCTTTCTTCCGCTCCGAGGGTTGTGAATTCTCACCTCGAGTCTGGGTGTATTATCTATGTGGATGTATTTATACATTTCTACAAAAAAATATACATTTGTGTATAACAGGCGTCTGTTACTTATAACAGAGGCATTAAGTTAACTACTTTAGGTACAGACGTCCGTGTGTCATATATTTTATTTATTTATTTATCTTAGATTATAGTCCAACGTAGTATTTATAGTTTTATTCTTACAAGCAAATTTAGTAATTAGGTTTTATTACTATTATTATTATTATTATATAGCCCTGTATATATATTTATATATTTATTATAGACAGCACATTATTTTGGTAAATTGATTGACACGTATATAAACCGTTACTAAATCCTAAACGATTTCCTTTTGTCATTCAAATCAGATTTACTCCTTTTATCAAAGTTATTAAAGCGTGTAATGGCCCGAGATTTTTGGGTCGTAAGACCTACCTGTCATGTACCTATTAACACGTTCTCTAGTTGTTAATTTGTTACTCTATTTAGAACCTAAGGTTTCATCCTTCACAAAAGTCAAAGACAAGAGTGAATAGGTTCACTCTAGCGCGTTACACCCTAGACTGCATTAGCTTAAATGCATGCTTAAGATCGGGTGTGATAGCAATCAAGGAAACCAATTTCTTTGTCGAATATACAATGAATTAAATGTTGTAGATAGTTTGAAATAAGCACATAGCTGGGAAGTTTAAAGTTTAGTATTCTATTTACGTTTTAAATTTTTCACTCTTTAATTTCAATAGCATTATATGTTGTAACAAGGTGCTTGAATCCGCAGTGCGAAACATTATCTCTTAATGAGAACTTTCAAGGGTCTGACCCAGTTCTCCGCTCTTAAAAAATCCCTCATTTTAGCGGCCACAAAGAAAAAAATTTAACAATTTATAGACACACTAATTATGCTAATTGCAGCACAAACTTTAAGTTTTTTAATATAAAGTATCTTAACTACAATTTTATTTTTCGAAGCGAAACTTCTTTGGGCCTGTGAAATTACAGAGAGAGACTAATTTCTTAGCATTCCATGGATTCAGCGTGCGGGTGCCGAGTCAATCGCGTTGCAGAGAAAGGAACCATAGCAGTGCCCGGGAATTGTGACCCAGGTGTAGGTTTAAGGGCGCGCTCTTTATAGTGATCACTAACACTCGCCTTAACTGCCAGTCCCTCCTCTGCCTAGCCGAATCTGGTATGATCCTGCTAGTGCAGCTTTAGATGTCCTTTCTAATAATATTAAGAAAATTCACAACGGAAGAAATATTTATGTCTCGCTTAATATGTCTGTAGAACCATATTATTGTTTTTTATATATATTACAAGGGGCAAACGAGCAAGCAGTTCATCACTTAAGTGACTACCGACGCCCATGGACATCTGCACCACCAAAAGATTCGCAGATGCGTTGCCGACCCTTAAATAAGGATTTAGGCCACAGAGACCTCTCACAAACCGAACGAAACGCGACTACAATACCATTACTTGCAGTCACAGCATTGTCGTCACTTTACGTCGATCTTGTGTTAGAAGGAGGTACTGGTACCCGGACGCGCCAACCCAAATCGCTATATAGATATCCATTGGCGACGATGATCACTTAGGTGACAAGTATGCTCGTTTGCCTGCTTAAGCCATAAAAAAATAGTGTATAAGGATATAAAGGTAGAGGGAAAGGAGAAAATGGATGCGAATATTACTGTAATGGATGGTTAATAATTTACAAGATTATTTTAATTTATACATTTCCTAAGATTTCTTTTAGTTTGACAATTTCATCGCAATCTTTACAATTTGTTGGTATAGCCTTCGACCGATATGATTCTTTCTTTGGAGCGGTGATTGATTACAAAAGTGAGGAAGCTGTTGAGTTTCTGATACATGGGCGATAACGTTTTGATTTCAATTTGACCATGTTACAAATAGTAGTCTAGTGACTTCCGAAAATGTTACTTGAATTTTGAAAACTGTATCATAGTCTATTTATAGCTACTAAACATTTTCTTGCTCGAACATTAATTAAATAGAAAAATGGTACTCAATAGCATAAAAACTGTCCGCGTAAATAATAAAAAAATAGATTAAATTTTTGCGTGATGATATATAGCCTATAGTGATATATAGTCTATAGTCTTCTTATTTTGATGTAAGTAGTTGTGCAATATATATTTGTGTATTACAGGCGGCTGTTACCTATAAAACAGGCAATAGGTTGTCTACCTAAGGAACAAAAGTCCGTGTGCCCTATATATATTTAGGTCCTATATATATAGTCAGGTTGCTATATATATAGTCAGGTGCCCTATATATAGTCAGGTTTTTAATCTCATTAATTATAAATAAATATATATAGGTGTGAGTCCTATATATATTTATTTATAATTAATGAGACTAAAAACCTGACTGCTTATTAAAAACAAAAAAAAACAATAAAAAAATTGTAATAAACTGCTTTTCCTTTTTACACTTATTTTTATAAAATTACGCTTAAATATTCTAGAAGAGAAAAAATACTTTAAAAGTATTCGCGTGCTTGGAGCAGATCATTGAATCTATTTTTTTGAAGTAATTTTACGCAAAATCGCGGAAAGAGCTAGTCTTTATATATAAAAATCAGTTGTTCTTTGATACTCTCGCTAAAACTTATAAACGGCTGTACCATTTTGAATTGTTTGTTTTATTGTATTCACCTTATTTCCATAAAAACTTAAAAGAAAAGAATGAATGAAATATTAAAACGACTTTTTTAAAATACTCAAAAGATCAGATTCGATTCTTCAAAATATTTCAAATAGATGATATTCGTACCAGAGCTTTGACTGACGCGCTATGTAAAATTTTTATTACCTACAACGTTCGGCCAGTGTCACGTTTTGTGGAGAAGACACAAAGGAGATTGCTTAATTGGCTTATAAGAGACGAGAACACCAGCTATTTGCCAGTGAAAGTTACATCGAAATCTTTCCAGCCGCTTCGGGAATTACCCGGAACAAACAGACAGACTGATGAACTATATATATATATATTTTGTTATAGGTATCGATAAAATAGTCTTATGATATTAGTAAAAATTCATTAATAATTTTAAATTTAATTTAACTTACGTAACTTGATTTAAGCTCCGTGTTATTTTTTGTTACCGCAAATAAATAAATTAAATTAAATTCAATTTAAAAAAATATTTTGACGTTACAAACAGACAGTTCAATTTTATTTATTTGTATAGTTTTAATAATACTGTGATAAGAACATAAAAAGCTTAATAAATATTATTTATACACATTATATTTAGACAATGTACATGTATATGATTTACAATACCCAATACCTTCCAGATCTTGTCAGAAACTTAATAAACAATAATAGTCTTACATTTAGAAATATACAGTTTCTAAGAGTAACCTTTTATGGTTGTAGTTAGATATATAAAATATTCATCAAAAAAGTTACTAAAGGAGTCTGTTCATAATCCTAATAAAGTTTTCTTATTCTTATAATGTAGAAGAAATACTAAAGAGTAACATAAGACATAAATATAATCTTAAATTTTAAATAATGTATGAATTGTTAAATTTAAGGCCCTGACTGGGTTGTAATCATTCGCAAATTTGTGAATCAATAAATGAATACATCTATAAAAAAAATGTTGCAATGACTAAATACAAATTCATTAGTTCTGTCTGGTTGGCATAAAATCATGAAATTTAGTAATAAGATATTAGAAATTGTAGCATAAATATAAGAAAAAGTCTAAAAACTAAAAATCCGTTGTTGCATCAGTGTGTTTTTTCTCTCTGTTAGTTTATCCGTCAAAACCCTTTTTCTAAGAAATGTGTAAAGATATATTTAAATTAATACCAAGGACAGAGCTTTATGATCCCTTGAAGCTGTGCGAGAACATCAACCCTCTTAATATACGCAATCAAAAGATATGGCATATATCGCTTTTCTCATACTAGTAAAAAGTATGAAAATGGACACAAAACCTATATGGTACTTTCCGTTGCCCTAGAACCATGAAATTTGGCAAGAAACAATGTCTTATAGCATAGTTAAACAAAGGAATCGAGCGCAAATATGGCTGACAATTTCTATGACGTTATTCTATGACCTTATTCCATTGCATATTAGTTTGTAATTTACAAACTAATATGCAATGGAGTATGGAGTGAAGCATAGAAAACTGTAACTTTATTTAGCATGTTGCTAATGACGTAGAAGACCAGGAAGAAAAGAGGGCAAGTATAAATCAAAGCACGACACTGCATTTAATTCCCTCGTAAAGCGGTTTTTCTAAAAATCAATCTTTTTTTATATTGATCATTATATTCGCAACGTAACTGAATCTATAATTGTTATATTTATTTAAAACACATTGTGAAAAATCATTGATTTTAATTTATCGCACAATCATAGACTGACCGTTTACGTTTTAGAATTCCGAGCGTGGACCAGGAACGGGAGCTACTTTATTTTATACCATACACATTCAATCCAATGCAATTTTTTTTTGAATCTGAAGCGATAATAGGTTTGTGGGTAAATTAAAATATTTAAAGAATTGCTAGCGGGAGAGACAAAGATGTTTTGTTTATATTTTTTTTTGTACATTGCATCTTCATATTTGTTGATTATAACAAGAGCTTTGCGTCATCTTCCTGTCATCAAAGCAAAGGGAGTATAAAAAAATTGATTTTGAATTCGTTTATATGAAAAGCAAACATTTAAGTTTCTCGGAAAGCTCTATTCTAATTTAAAAACATACCAACCGCGTAACGAAAGCTGCTATTTTATTATTCAATTCATGAGTCATTAAGTACCGACATTGTATGTTAATATATATGTATTATATCTACATAATACTGAAGTGCCTTATCTTTCTGTGATTTGTGAATAGCTGTGTATTAGCTTACATAGAGTTTTTATACGATATTATAACCAAAACAAGCTGAACTTTTTTTTTGTTTTTGTATGGTAATATGGACAATGCTTTATTTGATTTTAATGGAATTCTCACTGAATTATAAAGTAGTGTACGCTATATATGGTGCGTTTTTTCTCTAAATATACATATTTAGGATTTTTGCGTAAAATTTGATAAACCGTAATTTTTTTTTAAAATATAATATGAACTCTGTTTGTATGTTAATATATTTTTTAAATAAAATAAGGGGAAAAAAGGCGATCCACCTAATAAGATCAATTTCTAACCTAAGTCCATAATTTTAGTAAAATATGGCTATATTGTTGTATTCAAAATAAATGATATTAGAAAATCTATACACTCATCTAGTCGAGAAAATTAATCGAAAAATTTAAAAATAAATCTTTTGTAAAAAAAGATTTATTTTTGTCCAATTTTTATAATAAAATTATTTTATTAATCGAACATATGACTTCTATTCTTTTCATAATTTACCAAACCAAATTAACATCTAGAGAAGCCTGAAATTTAAATATTTATTAAGATTAATCTAATATATAAAATTCTCGTGTCACTGGGTGTGTTGCCAATTTCTTACAAAACTAGGGTTGAGAATCGGTCAACATCTATTTTTCATCCGCCTAAGACTAATATCACAAAGTGACATTAATCGGGTCCCACTGTTTTACGTGCCTTCCGAAACACGGAGGAGGTCGGATATCGAATATAGACCAGTGCTAGAATGGGACACCCATCGATCACCCGGTCGCAATAACAACTTAACCTAGCGATCGACTCAAATGCCAACCACTGATTAGGCCACGACCCCATCCTCAGTAATTATGAATATAAATGCATGAAATTTTCTACGAGTATGTATTTCTTCATGTGTCAAAGACTTTAATGTATTTAAAACATTGCTATAAATCATTTATAGAATAAATCAATTCTATATACCATTTAACTCATAAGTCTCTCAAACCTTGACCATATATTGTGGATGTGTGTTTATTCACATTATAACATTTATTACAAACAGTGAATTAACACACATCTACAATATATGGCCAAGGTTTTAATTTGTATATATGAGATGTATTGCAATTAGATTTTTCTTTTAGTATCATGAAATAATAATATTTTTTCTTTTAAGGGGTTGGCTGTTAAGTGGGGATTAATTATTTTTCTCCTTCAACCCCATCTTGCGTGGAATCGTTGAATAGCTCTTTTGAAATAAAGGTAAGGTTTAATACACAGGTTTTTTTTATTATTGATACCATTTTCGAGTAATTGGTCCACAAAGTGTTTCACACCGTGGTCCGATCCTAAGACTTTAAAGCTATTTGGTACAGAGATTTAAGTAGGGCACGCAAAGAACTCATAAGGAAAATCATTTTGACCGAAATGGGACAACAACTTCGGAAGTTATTTGACAGAAACGTTTATTGCGTACCAGATACGGAACCCTTCCAAACACGCTTGCGGAACACGCTGTGGATTATTTTTTTTATATACAAAATATAAACGTTTCGAAAAGCACGTAAAGAAGTGGGTCCAAATTAATGTCACTGAGTGATATTGAACGTGAGATTGTTGGGGTTCCGGGGATATCGCCAGATGGCATTCGGTTATCTTAACTCGCCTCACGGCCACATCCTCTGCAATTTCAGTAGACCCTGATACTAGACCGGGATAACGCTAGGTAAAAGATTATTCTGTATTTCAGGTTTTAATATCAGCCCGTAATTTGTATGATCTGTATTTTTTATTTTATTTATTAAGATCATATAACAGAATGTTACTAAAACAATGCTCTGAGTAATAACTTAAATATATGACTTATGGTAACAATCCAAAAAACATATGATCCTTGCTTGCACTATTTTAAGAACGTGAAATTATATCAAACTAAAATTAGAAGTAAAATATAAATAAAATTCGAGATGTTTGCGTATAAACCGTACCAATAAAAAAAAAGTTATAATAAAAACTATATTGATTTTTGAGCAATAGGAAAAATAAAAGAAAAGCTAAGGCCGACATCTTTCTCTGTCAGTTCCTTCTTTAGATAGTTAGAGAAAGTATAAAGTTTTGTAATATCAGCACGTAATTTGTATAATCTATATATTAGTAATTGAAGTAAAAACTTTCAGTACCCTTTTACGAAAATTGCGCGGACGGAGGAGTATGAAATTCGGCCCAACTAAGGTTCATTTAGAGGAGAGTGTGCTAGTGCTAATATTTTTACAAAATTTTCATTACTTATACGTTATTTTAGTAAAATAAAACCTCACGCACACCAATGCCAAGCGATTTATTCACACATGTATGGTGTCAAAGCGTAATCGTGACAACTGTATGTCATATTAATTACAAGTGTTATATTTCTGTGCATAGAACAATATGTCATTGCGATACGCAAAAAGGCTTGTGGGCGAATTCGACCAGCCGGAGATCTCTAGTATGAAATAAAGGCACTTATAATATATAATGTATACCTTGGCAACGTTACTCACACGTGCATGTAGTGACCTACATAAATCGCTTGACCTCAGCCACCGCATTACAAATGTAGGCAATTGCAGCTTGTATTCCTGCACATTGTAAATTTACTGTCCAACGCCTAAAAAATAGAAAATATATCTTTATTCAAAACTAGCTGTGCCCGCGACTTGGTCAGCGTAAAATTAGGTAAAAAAATTAATAAAATTTTAGCGTGATAATATATAGTTTTTAGCATTCCTCGATAAATAGGCTATCTAAAACTAAAAGAATTTTTAAATCGGGCCAGTAGTTCCAGATAATAGCTCGTTCAAGTAAACAAACAAACAAACTTTACAAACAGCTTTATATATTAGTATAGTTTAGTAAGTATAGATAAAGTTAAACACGAGCAGGCTATTATAAAGCAAAAGTCACGCGTATGCGTTGCTGGCCTTTAGAGAAGGGTTTATGCCACCGGGGACTCTGACAAACCTAACGACACGTCACCGCAATACCATCAATTCCCGTGACAGCATTGCCGCCACTTGACGCCGATCTTTGTGAGAAAAAGGTACTGGTACCCGAACGCGTCGACCCAATTCGGCTGCATACCAAAACGACTGCAAGCGTGGCACTACCTCTAATTAAACATCTCGAAAACCTACAATCATGAAATTTGTTCCAGTAGTAGGTTACAGTTAGAGGACATCCGCTAAGAAAGAAGATGACAGGAAGAACTCACGGATATTTGATTTGACATTTAAGAAAGTGATCGTAGCAAAGAACACGATAAGATTTCATCTCTAACTATATAAGAGTTAAAACTAAGCATAGATCGATGACTTCCTAATTGAAATCCCATTACTGGTGATGAAGACGAGGGCGCATCGCCAGCTGAGGAATCAGATGGCAAATAGAATGTGAATCGACCTTTTTGTCTTGCCTCCAGCGTGGAAAGATTCAATTTGTCAGACGTTTCGTTTGGACTAAGTTACATGCTGTTAGAGATTAGAATGGGACGAATTTCTATGTATTCCATGGAAGGACAACAGTACGTGGGACTTGCGACCCATGTATAGGTCAAAAAGTACTCTTTAATGTGGCTGATAAAACTCTGATTCATTGCCAGTGTTCCTTCCCCTCCCTAGCCTAATTTGGTACTTTAATAGTGCGCCTTTAGATGTCTTATTCTAGAGTTGTTATGTATTTTTTGCCACCTGATTAACCATTTTCAAATATAATAAAGTATATCTAAGAAAAATTTTATATGTCAATTGCACGACTTGACATATTTGTCGAATTCGTTTAATGTATCCTTGATCCCCAGTCCTGAAACTTGATCCCATAGTAGACTGTAAGATTTTTAAGACGTTGGCTTAAGCTATTGGCTTTCAGGAAAATAATTATTTTGAAAATGCAAAAAGTAAAAAGCATAACTAAAAAGCGAACCTTAAATTAAGTTTCATTCTTATGTTTTGAGTTGTATTAGTACAAAATTTTTTACTAAAAAATATTGAAAAGTGCATTATTTTTTAAAACGCTCTCTCTTGTAACTTGGTCTAGAAGTATTGCTGACACGCAGAGGACAGCCTCCGGGGGGATCCAAGGATTTTTGTCGCCCGACACCTGGGCGCGTCCGGGTGCCAGAACCTCTTTCTCACATAAGATCAGCGTGAAGTGACGGTAATGCTGTCACGTCAAGTGTTGGTATTGTTGTCGCGTTTCGTTCGGTTTGTGAGAGTCACAGATGTCCATGGTTGTTGGTTGTCAGATGAGCTTTTGCCCCTTGTTTTATATAAAAAATAGTTATTGGTCCTTAATGTAATGTAAATACCAGTTGAGCGAATCTCAACCTGGCTACAAATTACCCATTGGACATATCCTGATGATGATATAAGCTCTTAATTTAAGATTAATAGGAGGAAAAATGGGAATATTAGATATACCTAAACAGTATTCCTAATATTATTAAAAAAGAATGTAACCGATAAAGTTACAATGTTATCTTCGCAGCCAGAGCAACTTAACTTAGCGATCGACTCAAATGCCGACCACTGATTAGGCCACGACCTCCTCAAAATCTAGTCTATGTATTTCGCATTTCCACTATTTAGTGACTAAATTTAGATTCTATACATTATGAAAAAAAAAATCAAATGAACATTTAAAAGAGAGATGTTCCTTTTTTTTTAATGACAAACATAATGTAGGCGTTTGTAAAGCATGATATTTAATTAGTAATATTTTGGGTATTATTGGGCGTTTGTAAAGCATGATATTTAATTAGTAATATATTGGGTTTAATTAGTATACAACCACAACAGCAACAACCCGGTTTTAAAGTCGAACTATTTATTGCTTAGAAATTGTAGCTTTGAACTAGGCAGAGCCGCTATCGAAACTTTAACAGATATGAAGTTCAATTTTTGCAAGTATGTATTATATAATAAGTATTTATGTTGTGTTTGTTTTTTTTTTAAGATAACCCATATGCAAAGGTGAGAAAGATTTTTTTACTACTATTGCTTCGGGCTGAATTTACATATTGTCAAACAATAACATTAGATTAGTCTCAAAATATACTCGTGCTTGTTGAAAACATTAATAGGACTTTATCTTTTTGTTTATAGATTAAAATTAGTTTCTGTAATTTTCTCACGGTACTTTTCACGGAACAATATATTTCTATTTCCAAAATTTTATTGAGATTGACGGTGAAATATTTTTTAATATTTTCATTTATTCTCCTACTTAAAGTTTTTGTATAGCACTAGCATAAGTCTAATCAATTCATAAGTAATTGAGATCAAAAATAATTGTATACAACACTCAGTTTATCACCATTATAGCAATTGTAAATTCCCTTCAGTTACAACAAGTTATACAAATTAAATGTGTCATTTCAAATAAAACGGTTACAATGTCTCTGATATATGTTAGAGGGACTAGTATAATAATAAAAAAAACATATGTACATACACATACAATATATATTACATACATACATACATTTTTATATATTAAAAAAACCATATCACAAATCAAATTATTTATTTGCTGATACAGGTACACAATATTGTTGTAACTTATTATAACACCTTAGCTGTATCACACCTTTTCGGTACGCAAATATTAAAAAATCAGTTTTTTCGCAACAATTTATCGATACGTGTGTAGCGGCTATTTGCCGTATATTTATTTATTTTCCCTTGCAAATTCAATGCAATAAATCCCATTTATCCATTTTTAATGAATAAAAAAACAAAGAAACTCTATGTCTAGGCTATATAAAAAGTGTTCTTATCAGATTGCCAAATCACTAGTGAGACCGCCTTGACTGCTGAATCCTAGTAGAATTCAAAATTGAATTTTAGACCTAATTCGTCCCAGCTAAAATCTGTTGCGTTTAAGAGATATATACACATATGTAGCTGTTAAAAAGTAAGTTACATAACAAATTAAAATGTTACACTGCATTTTCTTCAAGAACAAATTAGTGTCATAATCAGTATGGCCATATCAGCGCCGTATCCTGAAATACATAATTCAAATTAGTTTTTCATTCAAATGGCTAAACCCTAACAAAGTTAAACTGATTTAAAGAAAGGTTTTCTTTTAATTGTCTGTTTGGAGAGTTTTTTACGTGAATATTTCTCCTAGTAGCAATTAACGATGTTTAGTGTTATCATTCAAAAAATTTGAAGCAGTAACTTTTTTTATAAATTGGTCAGAATGTATCTCATGTATCATAGTTTTATTACAGCCTAATAGAAAAAAAAAATGATGAAAAAATTTATTTTCGTATATTTGCTAAAATGAGAAGGAGGTAGGGGCACTTGAGTTGATCGCTAGGTTAAGTAGCTCTTGCTGCGCCTGGGTGATACTTGGGTGACCCATAATGTTATGAACAGTATACTAAAATATTTTGCTGAACTCTGTCAAAATAATATGGTTGTTAAAGTATTCTGGTTTAATTTGGGTAAGTTTATATAAACTATAATATTAAATAAATATCAAATAACTTTTTTTATAATCAATATTGAAAATGGAGCAGGAACAGGATGAACAGTTTATCCTCCTTTATCTTCAAATATTGCTCATGGAGGATCCTCTGTAGATTTAACAATATTTTTCTCTTCATTTAGGTTTCAATTTCTTCTATTTTGGGTTCAAATCATTTCATTACTACAATCATTATTATACGAATTAATAATATATCTTATGATCAAATACCTTTATAATTTGTCTGATCAGTTGGAATTACCGCTTTATTATCAATTTAGCTAGTTAAGAATTGCTGTGACAACTTTTTTACTCTTACATTGCTTACACATAACTTGTGCGTATTTTTTATATATATTTTGTAATAACGTTTCTTATTTTACATTAATTATAAATAATTCAGCTTTTAAATTTCATAATAATGATAATTGAACGATTTTTTGTTAATGTATTTATTTGTATATTATAACATGGCTTGGGGTGGAATATTGATATTATAAAAGTGTAAAAAAAATGTTAAAATATAGATCCCAAATTCACCTCTGGATTTTAGACCACCCGACGATTTGAAGAGTTTTTGCATCGACTCTACTCTTCTGAATAAGCGATAGATTTCTTAATAGTTATGAGTTTGTAGACGCCGAACTGCTTCCGGAGCAGAAGGCAGGGTCCCTGCCCACTGCGCCAACGGGCCAGCCGATAATTTGTAAAGTAAAAGAGTTTGTTTGTTTACTTGAGCGCGCTAATCTCAGGAACTATTGATTTGAAAAATTATTTCAATGTTAAATAGATTTACCCATCGAGAAAGAGTATATATCGTCACGTTAAAATTGAATTTATTTTTTTACCAAATTTTACGCGGACAAAGTATCTTTTATAGCATCTGTAGCAATATTTATTTATAACCAAAGGATCCTTCTATACAATATCAGGTATTATAAGCACTTTGGTCCGACCTTCTAAAAGCAGATTCGTGTTTAGACAATCCATAAGGGGTTTTATTTGACCGCATCCCAAAGGGCAATAGAATGCGGATCGATCTTTTTTAATTCTTTTCTTTGTTCTAAATTTTTAATTTATTTTTATTATGTATTATGTTTTTTTTTAGTTTATTTTAGAATTAATTTCTTTTTTTTTAATATTATTATGTATATAGTGTTCTTCTTATTATTTAAATTTAAGCACAGCACGTAGTTCCAGAGATTAGCGCGTTCAAGTAAACAAACAAACAAACTCTTCAGCTATATATGTTAGTTGAAAATGTGACTAGATTTCAAAGAAAAAGAAAAATTCTTCAGCTTTATATATTAGTATACATATGCCAGCCAATGAAAGCAGACTGGATTATATTTTTCACCCCAATTTGAAATCTTATCATAATGGTAGTGAGAAAATGATTATACCACATGCTGGCCTTCTGGTCGTGCAGATGTCCATGGGCGCCGGTAGGCACTTCGGTGCCTGCTGCCTGCTCGTTTGCCTCCCTTGTAACATAAAAAAAAGAAAAGAAAATATGATCGGAACAAGCACATGGACGTAAAATTACAGTCCTGTTAAATATTCTATACGCATATGAGAAGACTGAATTAGTTCTTGCCGTTAAATTATATGGTTTATACTTCCATTTAAAAGCTTTCATGAAAATTAATAGTATTTTAAAATGAAGAATCCTTTTCCGTTATATACGAAACTTTTAACCTCGAAAGTCCTATATTATAATTAAAGATAGCTTTTTAAAAATTTTTACACATTTAATCTGAACGAACCCTATACAATAGCCCAAAAGTTAGTGCTTTATGACAATCATTCATACAAATCTTTCACAACTTACTCTCCTGTGGGACGGGTCGAAAGCCGCTTCCAAATCCAGATGTGAGTTTTAAACCTAGGTTTAAATATGTATTGAACATGTCAAGAAATAATGTTATTAAAACTGCGCGATACAAAGGTTAAAGATGGAGTTTTTTTTTTTTTAAAGTCTTGTGTTACCCTAACTTTTGTCTTGTTTTTTCTTTAAATAAAGTGGTCAAGAGCGCATCAAGACACGTTTTTATAAAAGGGTTCCGTATCTGACACGCGATAAACGTATTAGTTTAATAACTTCAAAAGTTGTTGTCCGATCTCGCTCGAAATAATTTTTCATAAATTTTAGCATGTCCTAGCAACATTGAAAATTTCAAGCCTCTACATCATGTAGTTTCAATATTCTAGGGGTGATCTTGCGGGCGAACAGACGGACGGACGGACAGAGCGGAACTATAAGGATTCTTTGTAAGACTACGGAACCCTAAAAAAAGATCATCGCACCAAAAGCCGACTACCTGGCAACACAACTAGAAACAGCGCTACGTTTTTTGAGACGACTCGCTCGCCTTGTCCATTTTGTTTTGAAAGTAAACTAGGCTAGTTAACTTGTTGTGTGAGAACACAAAGAACCACGCTTGAACGACATTTGCTTTACATGTATCATACAATTTTGTGTAATATTTAATTATAATATACAGCGTTTCCTTGTATGACTCTAGGCTTATAAGGAAGTAAAATATTCTGGTAAACGAGTATATTTCTAAACATTACAGTACTATTACTTAACTACATTTTTAATTCGGTAGAGGGCAAATGGGAATATTAATATATTCATAAAATAATCTTTTATATAATAAAATATATATAGTATTTAGTATAGAAAGTATACCCTCCTTAGTATAGAAAGTTAATTTGAAAAGAATTATTGAAGTGTAAATTGCATTTAATAGGTAAATAATGAATGTAGGTTAGTTACCATTAGAGTAATCGCTTTTAGAATCAATATTTTGCTAATACAGCATTTAGTAGAATGGGTCACGAAAGGAAAACCTTTTATTCCTAATATAATTTTTTAATAATAAAAAAAGATATATTTATACCCTCGTTAGTATAAAAAGTTAATTTGAAACCAATTATTGAAGTGTAAATTAGACTTAATAGGTAAATAATGAATGTAGATTAGTTGCCATTAGAGTAATCGTTTGTAGAATCAATATTTTGCGAATACAGCATTTAGTAGAATGGGTCACGAAACGAAAACATCGCTAATATGTAGCATGAATTTTAGATTTGATGTGGAAAAAAGTGGAAGGAATGGCCTTCGTCATGTCCTTAATTAAGAACTTATTATTTAACTGAACTAAAGAAAGCAGTATTTTGATATGGATCGTGTCCAGTAGCTAAGTTATCATAGATCGATACGAAAAGTACGACATATTCTTGTCTTGATTAAATCGATAGATTTCCTTCTATTAATTTTCTTCTTGATTTTAAATAACACTTAAAGGTTCTGAAAAAAGAAACTAAACTTTTTTAAAAACGAAATAGAACAGATTACTTATTTAATTGAAATGAACAAATTTGTAGTTAAGTGACGACTGTTGTAACCGATTTCGGTAAATGTTAACTGTCTCACCTAATCCTAGGAAAGGAAGTTCGACTTTCAAATCTACTCTTAAGGGTAGTGAAGTGAAAGTCGGTCAAATCGCTATAAAAATTATACATCGACTCATCTATAAGTTTGACCGGTTAATTAAGGCTTATAAGAATTTTCGTCACGTTCGTTTCAATGGATGTTCCCTCTATGATTTCTACTCTCTAAACTTTGACTAGGTCAAGTATGCAACGATGTGATGACTAACAATTATTGAGAATTTGAGAGAAGGTATGAATAATACTCCCCCTTCCCAAATTTGTCCCTTTTAAGGGATGTGTAACAGGAAAATTATATAGTAAAATTGTATGTGTTATTTTGTTTAATATTCCTAATTTAAGGAAAATGTTATACTAAACGACGTAATGAAATGTTATGAAATTGTTTACTTTAGGGTCTGTAAATCTCGTATCTATACTTCTATAATTTTTTTAATATATAAAGTTGAAGAATGTCAGTTTGCTTGAAAGCGCTAATATAAGGGAACTACTGGACCGATTTGGAAAATTCTTTGACTGTTAGATAGCCCATTTATCGACGAAAATGTATCATCAAGCTAAAATTTAATCTATTTTTTTCCATCTAACTTTACGCGGAGTCGCGAATAACAGATTTTTTTTTTATTAGGCCACTAACACAGTGTACATTATAACATGATTTACAAAGGCGTTAGACATTTGTATGAAGATAAATGTCACAGCACTTACAGGTGACTATAACATGAATAGAATCGAACAAGTCGTAATATTAACTAACATAGTATAAAAGGAAATGAGCAAAACGAAAATAAATAACATTTATGTTATTGTTACTATAGGAGAAGGACACTCATTACAGTGTCCTTCTCAGTCTCCGAACTCATTAGAGTTCCTTCTAAGTAAATTATACTTATACAAACATAGTGTCGTTAAAAGGAGCTGGCGGAATGAATAATTGTGTTTTTAAATCAGCTTGTATTTTATGAACTCCATATTCAATAAAGTTATATCTACTCGTGGTCAAGTTAAGTCGTGTGATGAATATATATGTCCCATATACAAATAGGTCAAATGATTGAAGAATTAAATAAAATTAAATACATACGCATAGACAAATTTTATAAAGAAGAAACGTACTCGCTAGACTACCTTGACATCGATAAAATACCAGACATGGCGAATTTCCATACATGAATTTAGCTTTAATAAGCTTTTTTTAAACAAGCTATACAATTTAAAATGAAGACAAACTGACAGATTGACGAATTTATGATCGGCGTGAAGTGGCGGCAATGCTGTCACGTTAAGTGATGGTATTGTTGTCGCATTTCGTTCGGTTTGTGAGACTTCCCGGTAGCCTAAATTCAGCCATTGAAGGCTGGCTACGCATCTGCTTGCCTCTTGGTCGTGGAGATGTCCAAGGGCGTCAGAAGGCACGTAACTTGGTACAATTATAGTGTATATAGAGAAGGGTATGCGAATGCTAATATTTTTATAAATTTTTAGCAGTGCCTTTGTCCGCGTAGAATTAGGTAAAAAAAAAAACAAATTACCATGTTGATATATAGCCTATAGCCTTCCTCGATAAATAGGCTATCTAACGCTGAAAGAATTTTTCAAATCGGATCAGTACTTTCTGGATTAGTGCATTCAAACAAACAAATAAACAAACTCTTCAGCTTTCTACATTAGTATAGATTGAATATAAATACATTCAATTATTAAAATAAAAGATCACGCACACAAATGCCAAACGATTTACACACACATGTATACATTTTATTATAGGATGATGTCAAAGCGTAATCATGACAATTAACGAGTGCTTGGTATTTTTATAAATAACGGGTATTCCAGTTGCTTAGTTGTGTCGGCTTTGATGAATTAGTTATACTTAAAATTACATTTTTATAACAAATCTAATTTAAGTATAACTAATTTATTAAGATCCAGTCTTAATAAATTCGGAATGCTGTTATCCGTTTTAGACAAAAACATTTTTTTAGTAAAAATCCCATTACCGAGTATAACATTTGAAAACGTTGCCTACATATCAACGGAACGTCAACTACATCCAGGACTTGAAATACACTTCGTTTTTACATATATTGCATCATATCTTACTATTCAGCTTTTAAACTGTCTTCAATATCAGTTAGACATATCACGGTCACAGGTTGCCATATCACGAGGAGTGCGGGAGACGTAAAAATTCTGTAATTCGAATACCTACATAAATGTTGTTTTTTTTTGTAAGTGGCAAACAAGCTTCCTTTATGTACATGTGTGTTTTTATAACCTTTTTTGTGATAAACGTGTTAAATAATGAGGTATAGGGCATGCCTGATATATCCATCCATCTGCCTATGTGCCACTTATCATATTTAAATAATTCCAAATATAATTAGTATAATATACTATAAGGCTGAAATAAAATTTTGCTTCTCTATAATTAAATATCATTTGATTTCATATTTATCAAATAGATTTTATTATATTTTTTTAACAGGAGAAGACAAACATATATTATTTTAATAGGTAGTATGATCCGTATAAATACCTGATGAACCGCGGCCTTTAAAAAAGGATTTAGATCATCGGGAACTCTCAAAAACCGAACGAAACGCGACAACAATACCATCACTTTAAGTGACTACATTTCTGTCACTTTACGCCGATCTTCTGTAAGCGTAACGTTTACTTCCCATAAATTTTGATAACCCGTGGGCTTAAATACGAAAATCGGTTCATAAGGAGTACAGTAAACTTCTAAAAGAATACCTAGTGCAGGTAGGCAAAAATATTGCTGCTAAACGAGATAAAAAAATAGATTTGTATTATTTAAAAAAAATGTCGAGAAATTAAAAAAAATAGGTACGATCGCGATATGACTCGACTTTTAAATAATTATAATATCCAGGCACAAAATTTAATACGATAAGAAAAGAA
>JANCMC010031653.1:0-62989 GCA_024363005.1 Charaxes varanes | reverse complement strand
CAATAAAAATGGCTTAAGATTCAAAAGTCATTGTAGAATGAAATGAAACGAATATGTATTACAGTTTGTACTTGTTGAGCTAGCGAGTTTCAATACTTTTACGTTATTATTCAATACCCAAATACGATTTTTTAAAGAATGAAATGACAATATATACAAGGTATTAAGCATACCTAAAAGTTTTATTTTCTGTTCTATTGCACACAAAGAAAGAAAACAATAACAATAAACAATAAATTAACAAAACAAGTATTTCAAGAATCGTATTTTTTGAGCTTTGTCTGGGGGTTAATTCGGGTATGAAGCTGATCATAACAATAATAAATTTGTTTCAGCTAACAATATTCCGGTTCCTTCTTGAAATAAAAAAATAGCAATTCACGAGGAATTAAAGTGATTGACAAAACTGTGTTTGTCATTTCTAAACTAGATTTTGACTTTGTCTTTGATTTTGAATTTGAAAGATTTGTATCCAAACAAATAAACTTTAATTTTATCTGTTAAGAGACAAGTCTTTCAAAGTCAAAAACAAAGTCAGAATCAAAGTCAGAATCGAAGTCAAAATCAAAGTCAAAACAAAGTCAAAATCAAAGTCAAAATCAAAGTCAAAAACAAAGTCAAAAACAAAGTTAAAATCAAAGTCAAAAACAAAGTTAAAATCAAAGGTAAAAACAAAGTTAAAATCAAAGTCAAAAACAAAGTCAAAATCAAAGTCAAAATTTATTTAACTTAGTGCTTACGAACGTCTATTGATATTAAATAGGTGAAAAAAGTAGTTTTCAACTATTCAAAACAACTTACAAAAACTGACGTTTTATTAATTAAGCCTTATTTAGTTCAATAAACTCGTACTTCTTATTTGATGAATTAAGCATTTACATGTTTTTTGCCTTTTTAAAAATACTTATTAGGTAGGTATGTCTAACATTCCTGGAACTTTAAGCAACTTTTCATAAAGAGTCAAATAAATAAACTTTGAATTGAGGGTCATTTAATTAGAATATAATAGAGCGCGATTTGAATTTGATTTAGAGTATTCAGTTGTAGATAAAGTCAAGTCTCTAACAATCGTTCCAAACAGTAGTTCGGACTTCAATGTAAACTATACTAAATAACCAAATTTCACTTAGGTGCGCTGTGTCCGTTTGTTATTGTCAGGAAAAGATTCTTATGAAAGAAAATCGCGTGGAAAATTAGAAAATTTAAGATTACTTAACAAGCATATTAAATTATTCTTAATGTAACCTTAGCGCTTTTGAAAGCTTAAACTTTATTTAATGTAACTTATGGCGCTTGACATAACATTGACAGAATGCGTGCTGCAAATATCGTCAAAGAGGATGTAAAAAACTATATATCGTTTAAAGCAGATGCTTCAGTCAATCAGCCAGTTATTTATATAAATAAAAATGAGTTTCCAAAAAGGTGCATACCTTCTGAACTGCGCCAATTGCACCAAAATTGATAACTCTTTTTTGTTGTGTTCGTTATTGTTAGGACAAGGTTTTACAATGGCTTTTATAGAAACGTATATTAATATAAGATTTAAACTTAACTTATAAAAGATTCCCCTAAAAGTGTATGTTTGATGGATGCGATTAAAACTGATTTAGGTAAAGTCCGTAGTATGTACATATGTAACCAAAATATTCACTAGAAATAGGATAAACACATTCACAAAAGATTCTTTTAGAAACCTTAGAAACGGTTACACCAAGGATTGAACTGGCGGCCTCTTATTAGAATCTAGAGCTGACGCCACTGGGCCAACGTGTCTTATATAACAGTTCATTTCCTGTACACCGTAAAGCCTATATTATCGGGGTGAAGCAATAAACGCTAAACCTCGATTATACGGAGTGATCCCTGCGATCCGTCCAGCGTCGGATTAATATGAAGGCACGTTGTAACTAATCTGCTTAAATATGGAAAGGAAATGTCAGATTGTAATGTGCAGGTCTCCGGATGGTGCTGGAGCGGCTTAGCCGCCCACCGTCTACGATACGGCCTTCAATTCTTCAGTAGCGTCTTCCATTAATGAACTCTATAGAGATTGGCTTTTGTCCGCAAATTTATTCGTTTTATTGAAATCAAATTATGTTTTATTGAAATAGACTTTTACAAGTACTTTTAAATCGTCAAATACTTTAAAAAGCTACCACAGATTCGGTAAAGTTCATGCGCAAGCAAAACAGCTAGATACTCGATGGCTACATTTTTCTATAAGCAGTTACTTTGGATACAATATCAAATCAAATCAAATGATGTTTTATTCAAATAGACTTTTACAAGTTTCTTTGAATCGTCAAATATTTTAAAAGCAATGAAAGATTCTCGTTAGCCACTCTTTTAAAAACAGTTCTTACAAAAGTGAGTTTATTACATTTGCATTTTGACTACATATAGCAAATACATGGGCAATATTTTAATTGTTAAATAAAAATGCTTATTTCAAATCATTAATTTGTAAAGTACCTAATTAATATTTTCCAACTTAGCGGTAAGTTACATTTGATTTTTTTCAACTTTCATTTTTTATATTTGTTTAAAATTGTTTTCAAACGGCGAAATAATCAATGTCGTTGTCTCGACACGACACCATAAAATAATATTTTTCCACAGATGTGGAATGTGAGCAAAAATATTATTTTATCTTAAAGGAAATACTATTTCGAAAGATGCAAAATTACTGCATAGACGAAGCTCAGACTTGGATCGGAAATTTATTTTTATAGATGCTATTAAAGTAAACATTTATCGTTAATGATATTTTCTACTGAATCAAAGAATTAATTAGTGAGAGAATTAATATATCTTGACAGTCACGATAAGAGACTAATAAATACTTATTTATCAGTGGCATTTTCCACTTAATAAAACGAATTTGACACATGATTTGTGTTTGTTACTTTTTTTTTCAAGGTACAATATCAAATTCTGTATTCAATTAATTTTGATACGACCGATAAATGTGAAGAGGTAATTAGTAAAATAAATCAAGCGGTACAAGGCCCTACCGAAAGACTTTGGCGTATGCTTTTACGTATAATTAATGTAGAATAGAAACTTGCAATTTTTAATCGTCTCTTAACAACATCTTAATTCCCTGATAGTTTTCACACTACATCTTTGCTGTATTTGAACTTATTTCTATCGGAAATTAATAACCTATGTTAATCCGTAAAACACAAATAAAATATTAGACCTATCGCAAACATAAATTTAAAATGAGAGCCAAGTTAAATATTATGCTATGTACCCTAGTTGTCTACTTCAACGACAAAATACGTGAGATCTAAGTGAGTGCCAAGTACAAAAGTCAGTCCAGACATTAATAAAGTAGAAAAAGTTCAACACAGCCTTAGTTTAAAGCAGTCTGTAAGTTTGAGTATATTTTTTTTACTTTTATTTTTAAGTGATTTCATTGAATTTGATAACATTTTCTAACTTGTTTAGTATTTTTTTACATATTTAGCAAAATAACAGCAATTGTTATTAACTTATAATCAAGAGAACTGCCTAACTTTGTTCTGTTTTTTTTTTAAATTAAGACTTAGTTCTATGGACTGTAATCTATACTACTCTATACATGCCACTTAATTAGTTACAGTTCTATCAAAGGTTGCACTATAGGCCTAACATTTTGCATTGCCTAACACCTCAGCTGTTTGCCCCTTACCAAATTAAAAAAAAAGATGTGACTTTATTTTGTGGATTACGCGTAAGGTCTACATGACTGGTCGGCAATGAATCAGTTACAGTTCTAACACTGCTCTGTCAGAGTTTGCACAATATGCAGACATAAAAAAAAGATGTGACTTTACTCTTTGGACTACGGTCTACAAAACTCAATGGTCGGCAGTGAATCAGTTACAGTTCTAACACAACTCTGTCATTGGTTGCACAATAGGCAGCGATCCTAATGCTGCTGATTAGGGCGCGCTGTCCGTCCCCGATGCTATCGTGGATTGACGTTAAATACGCGCGCATTGTGACAGTTCCAATATCGAAACAATGACGAACTTTGCATTGCGTAACACCATTTGCGTCCGAAGCTGTCACTCACCGAGGGAATTAAAACTGAGTGAAAGTTAATTTAAATACACACATGAGCATTTTGTATGATATGTTTGTTTTTTTTTCTCTCTAAACAGATTATAACGCTTGACCATGATCTCACCTTATACAAATTTAGATATTCTTTATTTGATTTTATTTTATATTTCTGTTTGAGTTTCGTTGCTGCCAGCTTTCAAACTTAACGTTTGACATATAAAAAAGTATCTTTAATGTAGTGTTGTACCGCAAACTAAATCACGATACATTAGCGACACTATTTTGCCTAAGTAAAGAAGTGTAAGTATATATTAATTAACTTAGCCAACTAATGCAGGACTTTCCAAGAAACCGGTTATCGCACTATTACGCTGTCAGTATTGTCTAAAATACACAAATTATACATAACAGAAGGTGAAAAAAATGTACATATTTCTTGGCAATTATAATTCGATAAGTGATTTCAGCGATTACGCGGACGTTACCGAATAATACGTAATGTTTTGAAAGTGTTATGGTTATCGAGTAATGTTACGAGTAACTGAAATCGAACGTGGAAAACTCACGCTCCGTCGAGCGGCACATTCTTAACCTACACATCTTGATATTAAATAATAAATTTTCCTACAAAAGGAAATACACCGTATTATTTTATACTAGTTGTTACTCGCCACTTCGTCAGCGTAAAATTTTACCGTGATAATATATACCCTAAAGGCCTTCTTCGATAAATGGGCTATCTAACAGTGAAAGAGTATTTCAAATCAGACCAGTTGTTCCTGAGATTAGCACGATGCAGTAAAAAACAAACTCTTCAGATTTATATAGTATAGATATAAATAAATAATAAATAAATACATACAGGACTATATGACACACGGACGCCTGTTCCTAAGGTAGACAACTTAATGCCTGTGTTATAGGTTTGATAATAATTTTGGATAGCTCCGAGTAGTGATGCGAAAGTTTTTTTTATAAATTTAGAAGTAACGCCCACTCACCATTTCGATATAAACATTTAAATTAACTAAATAAAAAATCTTTCATCTTAAAATATCTTGCAGGAATATCGCCCAAGCAGAATTTTCACACGAAGTTAAATAACTATGTAGTTCCAAGAATTATGTAAAAGTAGAATTAAGTTTTACGCTAATCCAGTTTTAGAAGTTCTGAATAAATACAAATAATGAATTAATTATACTAATTAAATTTTCAATAGACCTCGACAAACTTTATGAAAAACTTTACTGAACGGAGCAAATGTTTAGAAATTTATTTTTATGAAAGTCTCCTTCTAAAAAAACACCAGTAACATCATTGGTAAGGAACTAATGATGTTACACTTGTAACATCATTGGTAAGGAACTAATGATGTTACACCAGTAACATCATTGGTAAGGAACTAATGATGTTACACTTGTAACATCATTGGTAAGGAACTAATGATGTTACACTTGTAACATCATTGGTAAGGAACTAATGATGTTACACTTGTAACATCATTGGTAAGGAACTAATGATGTTACACCTGTAACATCATTGGTAAGGAACTAATGATGTTACACCAGTAACATCATTGGTAAGGAACTAATGATGTTACACTTGTAACATCATTGGTAAGGAACTAATGATGTTACACCTGTAACATCATTGGTAAGGAACTAATGATGTTACACCAGTATTAGACTTTTCGACACAACCACCACACACAGGCGAAAGTGGGGACCCCATAAAGGCCAATGTACCAATATACTTTAAAGATTTTAAATGTTTACATAATATTTTTTTTTTTTTTTTTTTTAACTACCTGACTAAAGACCAATTTGAATGCACTTTTTGACAATTGAGTAGCCATTTCTTACATGAGAGTTTGAACGAGGAGACGGATGAAAGTGCTTTTATTGGATATGACATCTTCAGTAACAGTCTTAGGAAAGTTATTAGTCTTAAGTTAGAAGTATAGCGGAGCCAGACATAGCTTCATTTGAATGATCATTTCAATATTCATGTAGTGTTGCTGGGGACTTTATATAACTACGCAAAGTTTTGTCGTACTTTGTGCACCGCTACTGAAGCTCGTACGCGGCTTTATGAGGTCAGAAATGTTAGTGTTAGTGAGCGCACCATAAGAAGAAGACTAGCAGAAAGAAACCTGAGAGCTTTTCGTTCGACTCACGCGCCACAACTCCTCCCACAGCACCGTAGAGCTAGACCAGCTTTTGCGCGAGAATATGCTGATTGGACTATGGAGGAATGGAAGGATATACTGTTTTCAGATGAGTCTAAAATAGCCTTAAAAGGTCCAGATGGACGTCAGCGTGTGTGCAGGCGTCAAAACGAAAGGTTTGCTCCGTGCGCTATAACTGAAACTGTGGGTTATTAAGGAGGGTCCATTATGGTTTGGGGCGGCATCTCTTACGAGGCTCGCACCGATCTTTACAATTTGTAAACATGAACACACAGATACAATAATTATTAATTACAACTCAAATCAAGCCCAACAAGTAACACATAAGAATGCGATCACATCTCAAATATAATGTCTTACGCATAAAACATCGAGTAGCCTTTATGAAGGAAACAGAGTGCTTTGCACTGTTCGTTAAAACAAAACAATATTGACCCATACGATTTTAATGTAACAGTTCCGTATTGCGTTAATAAGCAAACTCACATAAATTTTCATTTGCACGATCAATCTCAGCACACCGATCAAATCAAAAGATCATGAAATATTTTTTAAAATTAGTAGGTAGTTTTCAAAAATTCAAGCAATAAGAAGAATTAGCAATAAACTCCGACTAATGAGTTTTTTGATATTATTTACTCGTGAATATGAATTCTTACAAACTTTTTTTAGATGACCTTTTATTCCGCATTTTTGACACCGATATCCTCTGTACCGACATTTTACTGATGTATGATTTTTCATACCACAAACTACGCAAGCTGGAAAAACTTGATTTTCCTTCGAAGTCGACGCGAAGCTTGAATCACCAGTATCTCTCCGCGAACCGGCACCTGCACTACTTTTACTTAAAGATGAGCGGTAAATTGGTTCTTCTTTGAAAGAATCTGCATTTAATGTTTTCGCTAAGGATTTAACTTCTCTTGCGATATCTGCTTTTTGTGCTATTTCTAATGCCTCCGCCAATTTCAAGTTAACAGCATCATGTTCAAATAATTTGTCTCTCGATAACCGCAAACTGAACCGAAGCGAATCGGAAAATGAAAAATATCAAATATTAAAAAATACATAGATTAAAAAAAAAACAGACAGTACAATGGGTTTCATTAACAAAATAGCCTCATAAGATATCTGTTAGATAGTAATGTAACCAGTGACCATTACTTCGAATTTCTTGACAGCTGCAATTTATTTATATATAGGTTATAACGGTATATATTTGAATACATCTGTTGGAACAATTGGAAATAGTTAGACATAACAATGTCGATATCCGGCTAGTTAAATGATCAAATTAATGTCTCATTTTAAAAAAAACATTAATGGAATACAAAGTTTTAAGAGCCGTGTCCTACCGCTTCTGAAGAATTAAAAATTGACCTCCAAAGTTCTAAGCGGGGTATTGATACTTCCTTCTCGATTGGAGCAACTTTAGTTTTTGATGTAATTAACTTTACATGAACTTGCTCATTGGTATCTAATACACGTATATAAACCGCAGCTGCGTATGCCGCACTCGAAGCATCTGAAAATGCATGCAGCTCCAATTTACTATCACCTTTAGAACCCAACCATCGTGGTATCAAAATATTCTTTATGTGATTCAACTCAACTCTATATTTTAACCACTCGTTCAGTAACTCGTTTGGCAATTCGTCATCCCACTCAAGATGTGCCTTCCATAATTTTTGCATGAAAACTTTTGCAGTAATTACAACTGGTGAAATCCATCCAATAGGGTCGTAAAGTCTAGCAATATCTTTGTTTTACATAAAACCATTCTTACAATATCCTTCAACCGCACAGTCACCCTTATATCTTTACGTAGAATTAGCAGTCATTTGAAAACTCATAGCGCCTTATATATTAGTCTAGATTAAAAGTCTGATTATTTCTTGTTTTACATAAAACCATTCTTACAATATCCTTCAACCGCACAGTCACCCTTATATCTTTACGTAGAATTAGCAGTTATTTGAAAATTCATAGCGCCTTATATATTAGTATAGATCAAAAGTCTGATTATTTGTTGTTTTACATAAAACCATTCTTACAATATCCTTCAACCGCACAGTCACCCTTATATCTTTACGTAGAATTAGCAGTCATTTGAAAACTCATAGCGCCTTATATATTAGTATAATAAAACGAATAAGTCTAATTTCAATTACCCAAATTTTTAAGAGCTTGCCTCGCTAATTGCAAAGGTCATTGTAATAAAAATAATAATATAATAATCATATCTTTATTTGCAAGAATGTGGTACAAATGATGTTATATAGTAATTAAATCCAATACATTCAACTATAATTTTAGTGTGCAAATAGATCAATAAATTTAAAATTATATCATTTATCATTCATTAACATTATATATAAACTATAACATTAAAAAATTTAGGCATAAAAAATAAAATTAATAGAATATTAATAATAATAATAAAAAATGTCAAATAAATATAAACCGTAGTCAATGAATTATATTTAAAATATTATGTCATAGTCATTAATTAATTTAGACGTATATCGCTAGTGTTGAATTAGAAGTATATCGCTAGTGTTCAATTAGACGTATATCGCTAGTGTTGAATTAGACGTATATCGCTAGTGTTGAATTAGACGTATATCGCTAGTGTTGAATTAGAAGTATATCGCTAGTGTTCAATTAGACGTATATCGCTAGTGTTGAATTAGACGTATATCGCTAGTGTTGAATTAGACGTATATCGCTAGTGTTGAATTAGACGTATATCGCTAGTTTTGAAATAGACGTATATCGTTAGTGTTGAAATAAACGTATATCGTTAGTGTTGAAATAGACGTATATCGTTAGTGTTGAAAGAGACGTCTAACGTTAGTGTTGAGATGGACGTATTTAGTTCTAGCTTTAATATTATATCTATGAAACTAAGAGATCGAGGTGAGAAACTAATAAGATGTAATCGTAACAGAAGAAACGTAACTTAAGAACTTCAATAGGAAGTTCTTAGAGCAAACACAACACGCCGCATCTTCTATATGTTTCAATGCACAAGATTCTTGAAAACACATGAAATGCAGTGCGAAGGGATTCTTTAAATTCTGCGCCACCGATGTTATGGTGATGGTTGGATGGATGACCACTCTTGACGCAGAATCGTGCCGACACTACACGACGACAAACTCAAAATTGAGCCAGCTTTAGTCAACACAACAAAAGCATAAAATAGTAAACAAATCAAAACACTGGAATAATGATTGTGATTGTTGAAGTGAAAGTTTGATATGCATTTGGCAAAGGTTTGGGACATCCAAAAACCGCTCAGACTAATCATCGTTTTTATTAACTGATATAAAGGATAATAAATAAATTAAATAAAAATATATAAATAAATTTAAATGCATTGATTACACCAATATCCGTTCGTATATTTAATTAAATAGTTAAGCGTTTAGATAACCTGAGCGTCTAGCACGAACATTCTCGAAAGTTTTACTTACTTTTACGTTCGAAAGTAAAACTTTGTAAGGATGGGGATATTTATACTAATATATAAAGCTGAAGACTTTGTTTGAACGCGCTAATCTGCGCGGAACTACTGGTCCGATTTGAAGAATTCTTTCAGCGTTAGATAGCCCACTTATCGAGAAAAGCTATAGACTATATAGCAACAAGCTACGACTAAAAGGAGCGGACCACCAATGAAGAATGTTTCAAAATCAGCGGTCTTTTCACCTTTTGCGAGCTTTCGCTGCGTGCGCTGCGTAGACGGTTAAAATTTCGCAAAAATCATATATGATGGAATTGTTCCCCCTTAAAGGTTCTAAATAAAAGTTCGTGACAACATATATGTATCTTTTAAGGTTGGCTCCCTATAACTTTTTTATGCTAACCAAATTTGTTCTAAAATAATGCATTATTTGCGAAGGTGTTTTTATAAACATGATATTGATTATTGATTGATCATTATCCAAAATATTTTTTTAAATCCCTAATTGATAAAAGTGATGCACGCGGACGAAGCCGCGGAGTACAGCTAGTAGTACATGAATATTATAATAGATAAAAGAGAATTTCATAGATTTTTAACGTGATTTAAAAATGGCACATTGTTGCCGAGGCGCAGACAACGACCAATTGCTGGACGACTGGATTTAAAAAAAAAAACTCGTTTCATACTTAATTTTGAATATCCCTAAATAGGAATCTTCACATTTTCTTTTTTCGAATGAAATGTCTCTTTTTCCGCGCATGTTTGAGAAATAGTATGTTTGTGGACTTACATAACGGTTTCTGACTAAACCTTACGAAATAGATCAAAATAATGTAGACAATGAATAGTAAATTTTAAAAAGTTCCACAAAAATGTCAGCGGTGGTACATATGCCTATATGATTTATTATCTTTTGTACATTACAAAAAAAATTACTTAACTATTTACGAAGTTATTTTAAAGAGTACCGCATGAATATCCTTATCCATATAGTACATTTTATGCTAATCGAAATTGACCTTTACATATCATTAAAATTAATATCTTAGAAGATATGACAGATTTAAAATGCGGGGGCATTTAAAATATCAAGGGCGGTCGACAGTCGATTGGGTAAGCGACCAATAGAAGGCAATATCAGTAAGAGTAAGTCAATGTTTGGGCAAGACAATGTCTGCCGGGTTCGCTAGGTCTATATGAGTCATAGCATCTTGTTCATGCTTTATCTGTCCGTTTGTAGATATCTTTTATATTATCATTATTTTTCAGATTCGACCTATTTGTATGTATTGCTTTAATACGCTGTTTAATGTCTCATCTCGTTATATTTTTAAATTATTTCATGTATTCTTGCGCACCACCTACTGCTTTAACACTTCGTATATTTTCTTGTCCCAAAGGTTGTGTGGAAGAAATTGCTTTTCATCGATAACACCACCTTTTGTACTTAATTCCTTGCTGTGTGTTATTATGTTAAATTCTTTTGAGGTGTACAATCAAGCGTATAAACAAACTTATTTTTGGTTCATTTTCTCATGAGCATTACTAGTTCCTCATCTGACTAACACCACTTATTGTTGATAAAGAATAACACTTTTACCACAACGTTTAAAAACACTTGATCACTTTTTTTCGTCTTTAAATGTTCTCATTTTATAATCGTTCACTTTCACTCTTTAATTTAGTCTTGAATCTTTACATATAAGACAATATATAAATTCACTTCACACTTTTATATTTCCACCAATTATTCTTTTATAAATACATAGGAACTATATGTCACACTCTATTATATTTTATATAGATTCTGCAATTAATTAATTCACGCCCATATTTTTTATCACGTTATTATTTTGATTCAAACACAAATTCTAGAACCGCCAATTGACATCCACAGATAACAAATACTTATAGACTTTTATTATTTATGTCTGTTTCTAAGACAACTTAATGCCTGTGTTATAGGTAACAGACTGTTATACGCAAATATTTTTTTAGAAATATATAAATACAAACTTAAAGATAATACACCGACTCGAGACGGGAATCAAACCCACAACCAACAGCGCGGAAGGCAGGGTTACTGTCGACTGCGACAACGGGCTAGTTATTTCTTAACATTCTTCGTTATGTTGTTACTTCGGAGTGTCATGCATCTAGTTTAGTTGTCAATCATCATCAAATGGTTGCAATCTACCCTCAGTCTTGGTCCTTTCATTTTATCTCATTTATATACCTTTTTACTATTATCTTTTGCTTTAGCTTCGGGGACGTCATTTTGTAATGTCCAACGGTAATTTCTTAATTTACGTTAGTCTCTTAGTTAAGGGAAACAAAACTTGGGTATTTTATGTTACAAGAGGCAAACGAGCAGGCAGGTAAGTTAGTTCCTATCGACGCCCATGGACATCTGCACGACCAGGAGGCAAGCAGATGCGTTGTCGGCCTTAATGACGAGTTTAGGCCAACGGGAAGTCTCAAAAACCGAACGAAACGCGAAAACAATATCATCACAAAATATTTTAGTAAACATATACATTTTTAAATTTTGTTATTTTTGATTCGCAACCGACAATCACATGTACTAAGCGAGTTACACTTTCCGCTACCAAATGTTTATATAACGTTTTAAGTCTGGTTAATTCAGCCGTTGCCGAGAGACAGAGATGGCCGCTCCCCGCAACCGTGTTTGAAAGAGACGTATATCTGGACAATTTGGCTTCTTCTGCTTCTACATTGAGTGAAGCAGCCAAGATAGCAGACAAATTGATCCATCTCTTGAAAGCCGGTCTCACTTGTACGATTCGAAGTCTCGCGTTGCGCCTTTGAAACCATCTGTCATTTTTGCCCGCCTGGATTTAAACGGCCTATTGTTATGCGCGCGCTTAGTACCAGTTGGTAGAGCACTAAGTTTTTATGCTAAGAGTCCCGGTGTTCAAACTCAGCTATGACCGGTTTTTATTCTGTTACCAGCCACAGATGGGCCCTGTGGGATTTGCAAACCCTCCTAGGGCTCACCCCACCTTTATAAGTGGGTACTCTTAATCGGGGTAAAACCCCTGGCAGTTGAGCATGATATCGGACAAACGACCTCTCCGCCAATGAAACCAAACAAGTTCGAAGAGCGGACTTTGACCTTTCCAATAAGTATCATTATTACCAGAGGCAAAGGGAACTGAGAATATTTGAAAACAATTTACACTACTAACAGAAACCGAAGGTACTTTTACATTCATCCAATAATTTATGTACACTTTGTGCCACGGTATATACTACAGAGGAATCTCCCTATTACCCGTTAGCTACAAAATTTTCTCCAAGGCACTACACAACAGACTAAATCCACAAGTAGACCCTAAAATCGGAGAATACCAAGGGGGCTTTAGAAAAGGAAGATCATGTCTAGAGCAAATCCTGAGCTTAAAGCTACTGATAAATTACTACAAGACCAAACCCAAGAAAAACCTCTACATCTCGTTTGTCGACTTTAGAAAAGCATATGACTCGGTAGACAGAGGGATATTGCTGGAAATACTGAAGGAATATGGAGTGGATCAGAAGACTAGGCCTTTTTTTTTTGGGGGGGGGGGGATTTGAAAATATCAAAAGCTCTAATTCCAGGAGAAATGAAATTAGAAAAGTCAATTTGGGAAGACGATAACTCCTTGGTACCTAGGGTAGAGTACTCCTCGACACGGACCACCGTACGTATTGTGCGCGGCCGGTTGGGAGTCGCCCGGTCAGGACCGATCGCGGCCTTTAGCCGTTTTCCGGAACGCTAAAGCGAACCCGCGCGTCCGGTGGTGTTTGAATGAATTTCGCCGAAGGAGCGCGCGTGCAGAAGCTGCTAAAGTGCGGAAGAGCGGTGTTTAACAATCGGCCGGTAGTCGAGCGTCGTACGATGGGACCGTTTCAGTCCGTACGTACTGCGCGCCGCCCCCGGTAGAATCGTATGAACCGCCAGAACGCGCGAGCGCGTACGCTCACACGCCGTGTTTACCACACGATTAAGATAAAGCAAAACAGTACCAGTTCGTTAAAAATTATTTGGAACATGGACAGCTTAGGCCAAAATTAAAAAAAAAAATAAAATAATTGATGACGAAGTAGTTGAAATTGGTGTTATGGGGTATTTCTATACCAACTCCACTGCATCTCTTCGAGAAGCAGCGACAACTTTGGAAATTTCAACAATGTCCATTCAAAGGGTATTAAAAAGACATAAATGGAGACAATTTTCATACCGCAGAATTTCTTAAATAGGGTAAATTTTTGTGAATTCTTCACCGTCGCGTGTCAGGACGACGAACATTTTCCGAAGAAAATCATTTGGACTGACGAAGCTAAATTTACCAAAAATGGCCTCTTTAATAGTCATTTTTGGGCAGCCGAAAATCCCCATGTAACGCTACCTAACTTCATTGAGAGACGGAAAAGAGTTTAAAGCAACATTTAGTTCTATTATATCAAAGCAGCACAAACTCTTTTCCGTCCAACAGACAAAAACGTCCCTTTCGCCACATGACGATAAGCGCCATTATATCGACGGGATTCGTACCTTGGCCCATGGACATTATTCCATACCGGAAGTGTAGATGAGGTGTGTGGAAAATGGCAGAAATTCTTCCTCTAAAAACCCTGCCAATACTGACTATTGTATGTAATTCAGTGTAAATAGGTTATTGTAATTAAAGTATTGTAAATAGAGTATTGTAAACATATGATTGTATATAAATTAATGTAAATAGATTATAGTTAATTGTTAAGGATAGTTTTTAATAAAAGTATTAAAAAAATTAAAAACAAATTTGCCTTTATTGAACATGTGATCATTTGTTCGATAGTTCTCAACCAGATTAGTTAAAATTCATTTTTGTTTGTTATGGTTTACTGGCGTAAAACTTCATTGGTTATCAGCGACACATGAACTATTATTTTGTTTCATGAATCAATCTTTAATTTTTAATTCGGCACTTAAAATTTGTTAAATTGCGTTTTACAATTTAAAATAATGAAATTTGGATAGCCAAAAAACTCATGAACTGTGACATTTTTGTGAAATCTCCCATAAAAAAATATAATAATACCAGCTACTATTATTAAGTTTTTATTTAAAATACAAAATAAAAAAACTGGTACCACCGCAACCCACGGTAGGGGTAGGAATCTGTATTGAGCCAGTTATTTTTTATAAGCAGCTTCATTACTTTCGTCACTATTTTATTATGATAAGGAGGGTCAACGAAGACGAGATCAAAAGCTGTGTTTGCTTTTGGCAGATTTAAGGCATTAATATTAACGAGATTAACTTTATCATGAATATTTAAGGTCTTAGCAAATTCTTCTGCTATTTTTAATGAATATAGATCAATATCAATTAAAGTAGCAAAGCCTGCTCCTCTTGATAGACTCTCAAAGGCTAGACTACCGCTACCAGCGAATAAATCTAGTACTTTAATCTTTTCATTGAATAATTTATTACCTATAAACTCACCGGAAGTTAATATGCTAAATATTGCTTCCTTAAGTTTACCAGTAGAGGGACTTGGCCGAAAAAACGAAAATTGCCCGATCGGGGTGAAATCACGTCTGCATCTCAACATCGAACCGCTGCATCCGTTTCCGGCGTCAGAAATGCCCTATCTCGTCTAGTTTTCGAGGTACACTGAGTTTTCCAACCACGCTTCTGAAACATATTAACAAAGCGCTTGGAATTGGCATCATACCACCGTCCTGTATGTACCTTTCACAAAAGCTATTCACCTACAATATCCGTAAAAAGCGGTGCAGTACGAGTTCGCCAAAAGTTTCACCTTAAAATGTCAACTGCGGCTCGTCGTCGTAAAATTGCGTTAGAATTGTCACATTGACGCTCTGAATCCACTTCTGACGTCGAAAAAGCCCTATCTCGCTTAGTTCATAGAACCACTCATTATTTACAACATCTTTTCAAATTAAGAGAACCGTTCTATATATCGTATAAATATGTCTATTCTATTTAGCGGGTAGAAACATTATAAATTTATATTTGAAATAAAATAAGTACTTTTAATTAAGTTAATTTAAAAAAAAAAAGTTTGTTTTTAGATATCATAGGAGGGATAGGAAAAAAAATTGAAATAAAATATTCAAATGTGTATTTTGCCCCAGGGTAAAAAAAGGTACAACCAAACGGTATATATCTGAATTTGTATATATGTAATTGCAAATGTACTAAAATCTCGGAGGGATAGAAAGAAAATTTATTACACATATTTTAATACATTTTATTTTAAATTATTTTAAAAGACTATAGGAATGTGATTATATTTGTAAACGGAGGGAGGAGACTGGCTTCCGCAACACAGCTTTGCTAGTGCGGAAGTCAGGGCAATCCTATAAAAAATTAAGATTACCCATGAATTTTGTCCAATAAAAGAATTGAATTGAATTGAATTGAATTGAATGTAGAATAATAAGAAATGAGAGTGAAGGAAAAGAAAGAATACAATATTATTGTACTGTCTGTGTGTATCTGTGGTAGTTGTGATTATCTAAGCTGGGTATAGTGACGTTCTCTTGAGCGCAAGAGTATGAAGTGAGTCGTATCCACTACTATAGAGTGTGGATTTCAGCTTGTATACTGGTGTGTTAGCGAGCCAATGATAGTAGCTCTGTGTGGTACAGGGACCATGCTATAAATATATACTACTTTAAAAACGACACGGGCTTTTAGCCAGTGGTGGAAATTGAGTAACTAGAAAAAAAAACATCTATCAATGTATCAAAGAATATATTGCTATTCTACTATCGCAAATTTAAAGGTGGTAATACATGAGCCGCCGCAAACATTATGAGGATTAATCTATGGCTCAGTAATTTACGATCCAAAATACCAGTTAGGTATATGTTTTCTAGAAATCGCTAAAGAAATAATGAGTTTCCAATGTGAGTTATTACTTCAAAGGTTGACTCGCGTCGGAAGTTGGAAGCCAACACGTACATCCATCATTCCACACTTAAACCATGTCCGTGAAAAATGGCTTAGAAAAAGCATATCTACACGTATGTAGTTAGTCCATGGGCGCCGGTAGGCACTTCGGTGTCTGCTGCCTGCTCGTTTGCCCCCTTGTAACATAAAAAAAAATCAGCACAGTGTTAGCATAATTGAGAATTGCCCTAACAAATGCTATTGACGGTTGTAAGAGGCTGCACCAATCAAATATCTTAAGAGTAGTGCTACCATAATTAAGAATTGTGTTAACGAATGCTATTGGTGATTAGTAAGACGGACAAGAGATGGAAGTGAAACCTGTGTTTCTTTGCCACCGGCGACAAAAGGAGGACCTTGCTGAAAATCAGCGTTGCTTTCATACCTGGAAGCAGCACTAAGCTGAGCTTGCGTCCTTTTGCTTTAGTTGTTACTTTATTGTTAACTTTCTATTTCTTTCCATATTTGCTCTGTTTATTGTAACAATTATGGTAGCAATAAATGATATTTTATTTTATTTTTATTGTTGTTTATATCTGTAAACTATTATAGATATGTTCTTGTAGTCATTTATTAGCCCAGTAATCTAAGCATTTCCCTGCGGAATGAAACGTACATAACGGGCTGATTTTTTGTATATACCTTTACTTTAAAAAATTTCTCAAAAGTCACAATGCTCTCCGCTATTGCGTGCTTAGGTATTTATGATCAAATGCCAACAAAAATCTTTTTTTCGTGATATTTAGATAAACGGTAAGTTTTACCATAAAGTCGCTTAGAATTGTAGATCACTACATTATCTATGAAAGATGTATTAATACTTTTTTCTAAGTACCGTTTCTGAGATATGAAGATTCAAAAAGCTGAAAACGTTTAATAAGTCCGCTTAATTTAGACATCCGAAGCTTAATTAATTGATAAAATTTTGTCAGATAGTCCATTTAACGAGGAAGGCTATATTTTATCAAGCTGAAGTTGAACCTTTTTTAAGACACTAATTTTACAAGAACCAAGCCGCGGGCACAGCTAGTAAATAAACATATAGGACTATATGACACACGGACGTCTTTTTCTAAGGTAGACAACTTAATGCCTATGTTATAGATAACGCATGCCTGCAATACACAATCATTTTTTTAAGAAATATATAAATACACACTAATATACACCAAGACTCGAACCGGAAATCGAACATACAACCCCAGGCAGGCTCAATGTCAAGTGCGCCAATGAACCGGTTAATCAATCATCAATCGTCATCACCAATCATTATTGTAGTGTATACATGGAGGAGGGTAGTTGTTCATAAGACTATAAATACAGAGACAATCGGTTATGCGGGGCAGTTCTGTTACGACCGTTGACTGGGTAACAACTATGTAAGTACATTGTGCTCAGTGTGATTACGACGCGTGCATACACCGATTTGGTGAGTTACAATTACAGTAAATATTTAACAATATTTACGTAGTATCAGTGGATACTACAATTATCACCATCAATCATCATCACCACTATTCATCAATCATCGACATTGACATTTAAATATCTTCATTTCCGTCTGCTAATATTTAGTAGTACCGTACAGTTCCCACATCGCGAGACGTCTCTTACAATTTTCCGTACACTATTGATAAATGTCCGAGCGCAGTTTCCGCAACGATTTTCGGTCAGTATTTTCAATTTATGCAGGCTCCACAATAAATATCCGATGAATTATAGCCGTTGCGGGTCCTCGTGTGGAAGCGGCTTTATATCGGCGGCTAGATTGAATCGCCTGCAGAATTGAACATTCATGTATCAATTTGTTATTTTAAGAGTGTAGAGTTTTGACATAAAATAAATCGACGGGATTCGATATCGCTTGGACTGGAAATTTTTTCCACTTGCAATGACAGACGGAATTATTTTTTTATTGATGCTGGATTTGGGCTTAATGCTTCCACAAAAAGGGACGGTGTGTTTATAACAATTTTGAACCTTATAATGATGATGATAAAAATATCTGACTGAAAATAAGACCAAATATTAAGAAAATAATCTCAGAAACTACTGGTTCGATCTGAAAAATACTTTCAGTGGTAGAAAGCCAATTTATCGAGGAATGCCTTAGGCTATATGTCATCACGCTAAAATTGAATCTGTATTTTTTTCACCTAATTTTACACAAACGAAGTCGCGGGCACGGCTAGTTCATATCTAACCCAACATTAAATTTCAGTTCAAGTAAATATTACCATCAATTGTGATAAATAAAAATTGGTACGATTGTGGGTAGTCCGAATTTTCTTCTATAGACTCGCTTGTTTAAGTATTCTTTCTTTTCAATATTTTATTATTCAATTTAATAAAATAAATTTCGAGACAAGTTTTTTTTTTAATTAGCTTATGTTCCAGAGCTTGGTAATAGCCACTCCCTTCCTAGACTCTCCTCTATCCTGAGCCATCCCAATCCACTGCTAAAGATAAGTTTAAAAAAATTAAAAAAGTGTTCAAATTCTTTAGAGTCTTCAGAGGGTACTCTGGCATTACTTGCATCCCTGACAACTACAAAATGTTGAGAATTTTAAAATATTTGACGCTTACAAAGAGCTTGTAAAAGACTACTTGGATAAAATATCATTTAATTTTGAATTTAATTAATTTAATGATCTCCTTCTAGAGGGGGTCGTGGCCTAATCAGTGGTCGGCATTTGCGTCGATCGCTAGGTTAAGTTGCTCTTGTTGCGACCGGATGATAGATGGGTGACCCATTCTAGCACTGGTTTATATTTGATATCCGACCTCATCCGTGTTTCGGAAAAGCAACTCAACTTCAAGCAGTTTTATCTCTAATATAGTCTTAGACTGTATAATACGCCTTACAAATAAGTGTGTTTTTAACGTGCTGTCACACGATGTCACAGCATGTTAAAAACACGCTTATTGACATTTGATGATTAATGATTCCCCCCCTCCCCCCGTCTTTAAGGTGTTACGTAATTTACGAATGGCCCCTAAATTCTTGGTGGATGGTTTCTTAATTGTTTCCTACCAGAAAGCTAAATCGCTACTAGCTAACTTTGCTGTAGAGATGTGAATATCTTAATCTTTTTTTTTTCTTAATAGAGACCTCTCTATCCCAAATATTTTATTGTTATATTTTAATTATCATGGATAATCTAATTTATTTTCACGTAGCATATAAACTAATGATAATAATTGGAATATTAAACATAAAGTTTTCCGAACGATCGTTTGGATACCGTAATAGCCGCGTGTGGCGCTGTACAGTGGCTACATAAGGGACTGTTGTGTCATTGCTCGCCCCCCTCATCTTGTAATGTGAAGATTACATTGTTAATCTAATCCGGAGCGTGTCAATAAATATATACAGGACTATATGACACACGGACGTCTGTTCCTAAGATAGACAACTGAATGCCTGTGTTATAGGTAACAGCCGCCCATTATACACAAATATTGTTTTTAGAAATATATAATTACATATGTAGTGTATACATGGAAGAGAGCAGTTGTTCATAAGAGTATAAATACAGATAAAATCGGTTATGCGGGTCGTGCAAATAAAAAAATATATGTACGTCGTAAGTAATATAAAATATACATATTTTTTGTTTTTCCTTTTAATACTAATATCACCAAGTAGAACTGAGGTTTTAGGATCTTCTTGTATCCCGTTACATAAATGTTAAAGACTGCAAGTACAGCGAGGAAGGCACTTCAAGGTTAGGGGCAAAGTTTCCACAACGCACCCCATTTGCCTAGTGGAAGCTTACATTTTGCCCCTGACCTTGAAGTGGGTTCTTATATCAGCTACTCACTGCAAATGCGTGATATCAGGTCACAATAGGTTCTTAAAGTACCGTTCGGGACAGTTTGGGAGCACGTGTCGTAAAACATCAGATATGAAGTTTACCACGATACGTATTTTTTAAAAACTTTGTAGTCTTCGAGTACAAAAATGTAACCAAACACTTTAAACTATGGCTAGCGCCAGTATTATGCGACTGCCAGACTAGAGCTTTAATATTTAAACACTTCTTTGATCATCGTGGGTGGCGCGAGATTTTGAGCACTCAAACTTTGAGCATATTTTCAAAGTCCCGCGTCACACAGTGATCGAACAAGTGTTCAAATATTTGAAGCTATAGTCTGACGTTGACCTGATGGTGCCAGACAGGTGATCAGCCAAAGTAGTCGTTGATATTATATGAAAGAATATAAAAATGATAGAGTAAATTCAATATCAAACCATATAAAATGTTGAATATATTTTTATTACTACTATCCGACATCTCTCCAGACTTTAAATTAGTATTACATGGCCCACGGACAACTGCAACACTAGAGGGGCCGCAGAAGCGTTGCCGGCCGTAGAGAAATGAGTATGCTCTTTTCTTGGAGGTCCCTTCTGATAGTCATTTAACCATATTATATGTACGTCACCGTTGTTTATACGGTGACGTACACATAATATGGTCGTATATATAAAATTGGTTTTTCGATTGTAACAATGATTTTCAATTGTCTGACCTACTTCGTGTTTCGGAAGGCACGTAAAACAGTGGGTCCTGATTAATGTCACACGGTGACATTAATCAGGACCCACTGTTTTACGGTTAAATGACTATCAGAAGGGACCTTCAAGAAAAGAGCTTACTCATTTCTCAAAGGCCGGCAACGCATCTGCGGTCAGCACGTACCTATGTCCCCCGTCTGGTCGTCCGCGACGCACGCGTACTGCCCGCCGTGTCCGCAGCACGCGCCGGGAGCGGGCAGCACGTACACGTGTCCGCGCTTGCACTCGCGCACGCAACTCTCCACGCTCGTCTCGTGCGAGAGAGCCCCCGACTCGTCTTTTACACACGTGTAGTTCTTGCACGGGTCCGACGTCTGCCAGGTCTGCCCCGGCTGTCGTTATAACAGTATTATATACCCGAGATTTTATAGATAACTTTAAAAATTATTACAAAAACAACGAATCGTCACAGGTATCGGCAACGGTGACGTCAAAATCAAGCGGTCAGTTTCCCGCTTTTTTTCATCCAAAAAGTACAGATATATACATACATACCAGAGTGGTTTAATGTCTCACATGAATTTTCATATAAAATACATACATTGAATTAAAAAGATAATGGCTGAAAATAAAAATCGACCGTTTAAATTCAAAAAAAAAAAAAACAAATGGTAAAGTAAATTACGCACCTTGCTGGAGTGAGTAATTAGTGCACTTATTATTTGGATGCTCGGGCGAATGCGAGGGCGCTAAATTAACAAGAATGACCCACTTTCCGCTCAGTGCAATAATCCACTATTTGTTAATTTGTGAATTTTATAATGCTAATCTATCTTGCTGTAGATGTTTCAGTCTAAATATGCACGCCAGCTTCGCTTAATATTCTACTTGAGATGCACAAATCGTCTTATTTCTATTGTTTATCCTTACTCTGACTTAAAGTAGATAAAGCAACAATTTTTTTTAAATCAAATTATGGTTTGGCGCGTCTAGTACCAGTACCTCTCTCACATAAGATTGGCATAAATTGGCAGCAATACTGTCACGTCAAGTAATGGTATTGTAGTCGCGTTTTGTTCGGTTTGTAAGTGTCATGGTGGCCAAACTTCTCTTTTTTACTCGGACCATCGACTTAAGCTATCGTGGCAGGGAAGCCCTTCGTATTGTAACAGGACTATACAGTACCCGCGATAATATGTAGGCGACTAATATACATCCACGTACATACTATATACATATACATATGTCTTGGTCAGTGCCGGATTAAACCTAGTCAATAAGCAAACAAACCTTCACTTAGTATTTCAGACACGTTCCGTTTTCAAAATTTTAACATTTTTTTTTATTTTGTTGCTTTCAAGTAGCCAGTTCTAGCGCATATTTTGTAAAAATTTAGCATTCGCATGTCGTCCTCTATATAAACTATAATTGTGCCAAATTTTATACCCCTCCGTACGCGAAATATTAGTAAATTGCAACGGAAAGTTTTCGCTTCACGTATTATTATAGATATTAAGATGCAAGTAAATACGTAAAAGTTGGCGTAACCTTTGTAGAGTCTATCTCTGCTGATGCTTCGGTGTCGAAGCGAAACGTGCGTTGAGGCACATCGGAAAGACAGCGTAGTGCTGTGCTTTGGTGGCGGATTCGGTGGTGTAGGTTTCGGGTTGCAGCATTACACCGATTTTCCAGCTGGGCACAGGCCCCCCTTTGCTTCTGCCACTCTCCCCTATCCATTGCCAATCTCATCCAGCCACCTCCCCCATAGTAGCATTGGTATACAATAATTCAGTCTATTTATTTTTCCATCCGAGTCTTTCAGATTTGCACTAAAAGGTTCATAGAACAATGGCTGGTTTATGCAAACGAAGAACTTGCAAAAATTACGCATTTTTGTTGTTCCTAGGGTTATCCCGGTCTAGTACTAGGTTCCGCTTAAATTGCAGAGTATGTGGCTGTAGAGCCAGTTAAGACGACCGAAGATTGTAGCCGTCTGACTTCATCCCCGGAATCCCAACAATGTCTACAATATCACAACTAATATAACTTAGTGAGATTATTATGCACCCATTAAAAAATTATTTTTAATTATAATTTTAAATCATTTAAATTTAAAAGAAAAAAATAAAAAAGAAGAGTTAGAATGGATCAGCCATCTATCACCCGGCCACGATAAGAACTGCTTAACCTAGCGATTGACTTAAATGTCAGTCACTGAATAAGCTACTACCTCCTCTAGTTATGAAATGTATTATTTTTTTGTTTAATAAATATATAAAGCGCTATATGACACACGGACGTCGTTCCTGAGGCAGACAACTTAATGCCTGTTTTACAGGTAACAGACGCCTGTTATACACAGATATTCTTTTTTGTAGAAATATATACATATTTATAATACACCCAGACTCGAACTCGAGGCGGGAATCGAATCCACGACCCCTAAAACTTGCCATTTGACGTCATCCTGGGAACCCCCACGATCTCTGCAACCTCACGAGTAATATAGTGTCTTTAATCGGCTCCCACTGTTTTACGTGTCTTCCGAAACACAGAAGAGACCGGATATCAAATATTAACAAACTTTTGAATGGGTCACCCATCTATTACCTGGTCGTAACAAGAACTTGACCTAGCGAAAAAAATCTCGATACAAGGTTCTTTTGACACCTAAAAAATCATCAAATATAATTTAGGTTTAAAAATCATAGAGTTAAGTTAGTTTAATTAGAGGTAACGAATTGAGAGGGCGCGTCCAGGTACCAGTACATCTTTCTGACCGGTGTGAAATGGCGGCAATACTGTCACGTTAAATGAGGCTATTCTTGGGTTGTGCAGGGAATCTACTGGTATACCCCTCGCTCCCATCCCTATCGCGCATAAACTGACTTTGCAAAAGGTTTTTGGTGAGCTCATTGGTTAGGTCAAAGTACATGTTCGATTTTATTAGACGGTCTTTAGGGATGTAGGTCTTTCAAAGAACTGTAAGCTCTACAAGTACCACTGTCATTATAGTCACTGACCTGATTTTTGTCACGGTATAATTACTCGGCCCAATGACGGTGATGTTGCTGAAGGAAGCTCTCACTCGTACAGGACCCGCGTCGTTTTCCATCACCAAGCGGTCTATAAAGAGGGGTTCCACTGGAGGCACTTCCAGGTCTGGCAACCCTTTGGCAAGATACGGCCTCAAGTGGTTGAAGGACCTGTTAGCAGACTTTCGCATAGAAAATGTTGCAAAAAAGTCCATTAATGTGGCAGTGCGGGCAGAGGGTCCTTCTAATAATGAGAACTTAAAATTTCGGTGCGGGTGAAGGATCAAAGTGAACTGTGGAGTGACATCACTCCCCTATGGGGCAAAAAGCTCTAACCGAGCCCGGACTAACCGGAAAGTTACCATGTCATGTTTAATAGTCAAGCTTATTTGTCTTTACAACACTAGAACCGCACTCCTCCAAGCGTTATCCCTGTCTATTACCAGGGTCCGTTTAAATTGCAGGGGCTGTGGCTGTGGGGCGAGTTAAGATGGCCGATTGCCGTCTGACGTCATACCCGGAACCACCACGATATTTGCAACCTCACGACTACATATGTCTTGGCTAGTGTCTGCGGCGGACTTGAATTGCCAAATGGCTCGTTCGGATTTATATCTCTGGTCGGTAGACAAGCCAGAGAGCTCTGGCGCAAATGTACAATGAGACCCGACCTCTTATAAACTGAGAAGAGGGTAGGCAAGGAAAAATATGAAGCTTTAATGTCAATCGATTGTGCGTGTATATTTTTAGTCACTATGATGTTCTTTTCATTTTTGGGGTCAAAAAATAACCAGACCATTCTGGAACGTGTCAAATTAAATTTACTTATAGTGTCGCTGACCGCTTTTAGAGTGTAGATATAACATTTTTGGGGTCAAAAAATAACCAGACCATTCTGGAACGTGTCAAATTAAATTTACTTATAGTGTCGTCGTGGCCTAGTCAGTTGACGGCATTTGCGTCGATCACTAGGTCAAGTAGCTTTTAAAACACGGAAGGGGATAGATATTTGAAAAGTAGTGCTAGAATGGGTCACTCATGCACCCAGCCGCGATAAGAACTGCTTAACCTAGCGGTCAAGTCAAATTCCGGTCAGCGATTACGCTATGATCTCCTCGTATTTGTGTCTCCTAAAATATTTTTTCTATTTAATATATGCGAATCATGTTACTGGACAATGCAATACAACGTTTAAAGATTAATTTGTTTTTGGTGGTTGCGGTGGGTGTGGTTGCGTTTAATGCTAGAAAATTCGGCAAATGACCCTTTCAAATTTCAGGCCTCCCTTCCACCCCAGAGATATTTGGGGATGTGGCCGCCCGCCCCGCCGTCCGCCCGGAAAATCCCCCCCCCCCCCTCCCAGCAATTCCTAACTATTAGACTTGGAGACTTGAAATATTCTATGATGATAGAACATGCTAAAAATTCATTAGGATACGGAACCCTCCTGGATACGGAACCCTTTCGATAAGCGTTTTACCCCGACAACTTCCGCAAAATTCCCAGAAAAAAATACTTTTACTAGCTAAAAATAAAAGAAACAAAATTTATGTCTTTGGAATCCAAGGGACAAAAAAGGCGGTTCTTTGACATCACAGACTGACTTCAATTTTATTGCTAGCGTGTAATCATGGGCGTAACTATAGGATGGCATGACGGCAAAATTCCACGGATAATATTCTTTTATTGGTATTTTATAATTAGTAAACATCCACTTCTTCTTCTTAGCGTTTCGTTGGCAAGCACTAAATTGTGTCCGCCCAGAACTTAGCCACATCAACTGCCTTATCAGTGGTGGCCATTTAGTCTCTTGCGTGCAGGTGTTAGGGCACGCAGAGTACGATAAAAGATGGCACATTGTTTGAGTTGCATCGCACAAACAGCTCAAGTTGATGTCATTTGTGAATCTCCACCTGGACATATTCTCCCTAGACCTGCCAACCTGTGTCCGAGGTCTATTAAGTGACTTCCAGGTTTGCCAAGGCAGATCATGCCCAGGTGGAAGATTCTCAGTGGGTGGCACAAATGAGAGTCGTAAGGGAGCTTTCTTCCTCCAGAGCCTGCATCCATCAAACGTCAAATGAAACACTGACGATGAACGAATGAAATCAGAATGCGCTCGTATCGAATCCTCGCCGTTACGACGAACGCATGATGGTGATGAATATTATGTCGTCAATTATTATTCAAAGTTTTGAGAATGCGAGCATATAGTAATAGGGTGTCCAAAATTAAGACGTTACTGACTTAAGAGATAATGAAGGTACAGTCAGTTGCTACAAATATAAGTTATTTTTGTACTAGCGGGCCCGGCAGACGTTGTCCTGCACGAACGTGGCGTTACTTACTACTAACTACATTCTATTACATTATAATATTATCTCCGTCCCCGTTTCCTTTTCCTTTCCGTTTCCTAACAATTGTATATGGTGGTTTTTTTTTAATTCAAGTCTTTATCTTGCCTGCCCCCCACCAATTAGAATCTCCACTACTTCCCTGCGTCCATAACCTGAAAAAAAAATTGCTTGTCTGTAAAGTCAGTTTACGGTAATTTTACGTGATAACACCGAACGCTTAAGCCGATTGTGCGTTTCTAACGCTTGCTCCGCACTCTCGATTGCAAACTCAGCTCAGACGGAACGTGACAAGGAGTCGTGCTTTTTCGAGCGTGCAACCGGCATTTATCGATTTATATGACGGTATCACGTCAAAAATATTTCATTATTGTCATTTCTTTTGTCTACCCTAATATTATACAGAAACTATGAGTCACATTAACGAATCGTCTTAAACAATTATAATGAAAATAATCGCGAAAGTTAAAACAACGTATGAATTAAAATGATTGAACTCTTACTTATATTGGCAACATCAGGTGATATTTGATTGATCGGCGCGGTTTTCTTCCGCTAATGAAAGTTTCCGCCAAATTGGAATCAACAAAGAAGAGAATGTAATGAAATTGAAATATATAAGGAATTTAATTTAAACAAATATTATAATATTGTATTTGTGCTATTACTATAAGTAATAAAAGAATTAAGTCGTACAAAGGAAGAGCGAGCACTCTTCTTTAAATTAAAAATAATTGTAAAAGTGCGCTAACATTAGAGACGAATTTCTTAGCATTCCACGGATTCATCGTGCGGGTGTCGGGTCCACCGCGTTGCAGAGGAAGAAACCATAGCAGTGCCCGGGACTTGTGACCCAGGTGTAGGTTTAAAAGTGCTTATCGTGGGATTACGTAAATTAAATCCTGATTCTATCAACTGTTTATTACTCAATGTTACATAATTTGAATAACTTCCAAAATGTGTTAACTTAGACAAAGCATAGCACGTCTCTATGCAAATGAAATTCAGGTAAGTTGACCTGTGACAGTCCACTGGTTAGTTCAGAGCCGTTGCTTTGAGCTAGACTTTGATAATCGAGTTATAAAGTTTAGTCTTATAATTAACAGACGCTTGAGGTTGCTACCACGATAAACGGAATCAATATAATTGTTACAGATTGTTATCGTAGACACAAAGGAAGAAAGAAGTTACAATAAATACTGGGTGCTTTGAGCAGCTCCCGACAACAGGAAAACAGATTACTTCTTTTGATAAATATCAATTATATGTAAAGACATTATTAAGTAGTAAAATGGCGAAGAGCATGTCAAGACAAACTTATATCTGGGTCCCATATCTGATACTCGAAAAAGGTATTTGTTAAATAACTTCAAAACTTGTTGTCCGATTTCGTGGAAAGTAATTTTCGTAATGAGTGTTTAGCATGTCTTATCAACATGGAATTTCAAGTCTCTATATCTAATAGTTTGGAATCCTAAGCGAGAGCACCTTGTGCACGGACAGACATAGACGGACCGAGCGAAATTATAAGGGTTCTTTGAAGGTCTACGGAATCCTAAAAAATAGAGAGGTAGGAGTTTGTACATATATTCTATATTGTGAAATTTACTATGTTTATTGGTCCGTGTCGTCAGGCTATAAAACTCAAGCGTGTCCAATCCAACAGGGAAACAAACTTAAAATAATATTTACAGAATCCACTCTCCCCTGGCTGAGGAAAAGCACGCACGATGCACCGTACGTGTGTAAATTGCTGCTCCCCCACCATAACCTCCGCTGATGAGGCAATAAACCTGGAGCACTGAAAAAATAAAAGCATTTCGTGATTGTAGTGCCGGGGGTCGGAGGGCCGCGCGTCCCTTAATTGTCTAACATCTGACCGCTCTCAAAGTTGAAGTAAGATCGATGGGCTGGAACCTAGCAGCAAGTATTATTTTGCATAAACCCGCAAACAATAAGGAGGAAAAATCTGTGCAACGTAACCCGAATCCGAAATATATTCCACAGACACAAAAAAAGCACAGCCCTTCACCTTCTTCTCTGTTGTGTCTCAACCCACGTTTAAATCCGAAACCGAACAATTATTATGCAATATGTTCTAGAATGGTTATTGAGGAGGTTGAGACGGTCGTACCCTAATCATGTGAACGGAATTTGAGCCGATCGCTAGGTTAAGCGGTTTTTACCGCTCCCGGGTGTTGGACCCATTTTAATATCCGACCTCCTCAGTGTTTCAAAGGGCGCGTAAAACAGTGGGTTCCGAATAATGTCACTAAGTAATATTAATTGTGAGACTATATAGATTGTGAGGGTTCTGGGGATGACGTCAGACGGCAGTCGGTCAACTTCACTCGCCTTAAAGCCACATTCTCTGCAACTTAGACGGCACTAGACCGAGATAACACTAGGAAAAAGAAGATGTTCTACGGCGGTTATTCGTGTAGTATCAGGGGACAGTCTGACCGCTCTTAACGCTAAAGTTAGATAGGTGAGCTGGAAATATTACTTTACATAAACCCGCCAAGAGAAATGAATAAAAATCTGTGTAATGCTAAGAGTATATCACCAACATAGCCGCCAACGCTTTAAGCCTCAATAGCTCAACGGTAGAAGGGATGGACTGAAACCCGCACGGTACCCGATTCAAGCCCCAACACCCTTAATTTTAACGGTATTTTTTTCGCACCCATTTCTAGCATAAGCTTTTGATTTAAGCTTAGTAGGAGGGGGCAAAAGGGGATTATTTGACATACCTTAAAAGTGTTGCTAATAATCTTTATAAAAAAAACAAAGGTTGCATCCATTTTCTAAAGTGTCTCATCGCACGTTTTGCTCCGATTTCTAAAATCTCTTTGCCACTACACACGTATCGATAAATCGCTGCGATTTAACTGTGCTATTAAAATGCAACAAGCTAGTTCCGTGAAAAACTGTCAAAATAAGCGGTCGCCATCCGAAAGCAACGATAAAATTGTGCAGTTTAATCGCCAATTATTTTTCATACACACGTATCGACAAAACTGCGCAGCTCGAACTGTATAGTTAAATCGCAACGATTTATCGCCACATGTGTAGCGGGCATCACACGGGACAAAGAAAATCGTTTAGAAAAAATTTGTGCAGTGCTTGCTATTCTTAGTTGGTTCAAGTAAGTTCAGAGTTAGCATTTTACGAATTTTCTCTTTTTTATTCGACTATTTATGCACAGTAATTTCATTATTCTTCCTTTATTTTTGTATAATTTAAGAGAATAATAACAAAAAACTCTTACTACTCAGTCTTTATTAGCAAACAGCTACAACAACCTTAATTAAGTCAAATGTGTGTGCAATTAGTTCAGTAATTAGTTTGTCGGGACACGTGCTGCATTTGTACTAAAAGCTACGTTATTGGAAAGTCTGTTTGTGTATCATATGAAAATATTAATCAGTTCATTTATACTAGTACATTTTACGTGCATTTGGCGCCATCTCTATTTTTTTTAATTAGCCTATACTGTCCCACGGCTGGGCAAAGACCTCTTCCTTTTCTAGCCAAACCTTCCTTTTCTGACCCACCTGAATCTATTTCTTTCCCGCAAAGGCGTCCAAGTCGTCTCGCCACCTTCCTGGTCGTCGGCAGCCACAGGTGGAAGCCCATACTGTCGCAAAATTGGCCCACCTTTGCCTACCGCTTAGAATAATAATGCTTAATTGGGGTCCGCTTTCGAATATTTACTGCAATACTTTGCTTTATCGAACATATCCAATTTGTGAGGATCTAACACTCATCTCGCCGTGTAAGACATCATCAATCTCACAGTCAAGCGCAGTTCTTCATCTATCTAGCGTTATCCCAGTTTAGTACCTGGGTTCGCTTAAATTGCAGAGAGTGCGGCTGTGAGGTGAACTAATATGAAGGGCTGCCGTCGTTATCATAGGACCCCCACAATCTCTGCAATCTCTATAATATAGTTTGGAAATGCCAGGGGGGCGATACCATAAGAAGGCTTTGTCACCCTATTCTTACTACACAGGTGAGCCGAAGTAAGGAAATTTATAAATTCCAAGGGGTTCGTAGAAGGTTTGCAGAGAAATTGGACCCGGTAGGTGGCGTTGCAGGCTTCGCTTTGTAATTGAAATTATGTATATAAGAACGAAATGAGAAATCTTTATTTAAAAAAAAGTAAGTGTACAGTTCATTGAATTCGCCTAAACTGGGTAAGCCCGTATCATAGTGCCTTTCCTAACGTCGACATACATATTTCTATTTTAGTTATTAAATTATAAATAATAAAAAAAACAAAAAGAGCAAAATGCATTATGCAGCAACTTTAGTTTAAAAAAATCTGAAGAAGGCGAGGTTAATAATATGTCGCAGCTAACTTAGCTTCATTATAGTTCAATGGTTAGGGTCGTTCCTATCGACTTTGACTGCCGTCACCGTTACCGACACCTCTGACGATTCGTTTTCACTTCCTTTGGGACTCCCGAAGTGCCAGTGTTAGTTTTTTGTATTGGCACTACATTCTTCTATTGTACTATTTTTCATTTAACTTTGAACAGACTAGGCAAGTAATATTTAATTATCGATCCAAGTCATTTTCCCGTTTGATCAAATGGCTGAATTTCAAGTCAGGAAGCTAGTTGAATGGCGCTGGTTGGGAAAGACTAGATATTTAATCGAACGGCGAATTAAGCACTCTGCCTGCAACATATATCATAAAATAACTTATTTGCGGTTTAATACGCCAATAAAAGCGATGTCGATATTAAGGACGATGTGATGGATGCGGTCGTAGCTATATCAGTAACCGATACTTGACTCGATCGCTAGCTTAAGCAGTTCTTACCGCGGCCGGGTTTAAGGTGGGTGAGATATTGTTACTCCGTGTTACGTAAAACAGTGGGTCCCGATTAAATTTACTAGGTGACTGTAGTCGCGAGATTGTAGAGATTGTGGGGGTTCCGGTAGTCAGTCACCTAAACTTGCCCCACATCCACATCCTCTGCAAGTGAAGCGGACCCTGATACAAGACCGGGCTAACGCTACGAAGAAGAAGAAATCCGAGAAAGGTTAGGTTAGGTTAGGTTAGGTTATTTGCAAGATAATAGGTGTACTATCTTGTAAATAAATAATTTGTTTTGATTTGAAAATAGTAGATTATTACACCAAGGCTCCTAAAGCTACACCCGGGTCACAAGTCCCGGGCACTGCTATGGTCCCTTCCTCTGCAACGCGATGGACTCGGCACCCGCACGGTGAATCCATGGCATGCTAAGAAATTCGTCTCACTTTAAAAATTTTCGCCGGATTTCGCTCAAAAAGTTTTCCTGGCGAATTACTAGAATGCCCTATTCACATGAGAATTTTTAAAAGCTCTACGTGTAATAGTTTGAAAATTCTAGGGGGCACCACCTTGAGGTCGGATGGACGGGCGGATTATAGGACTACGGAACCCTAAATATGAAAACATTGCCGCGAGACTGTCACTGAGAGCAGTGGCGGAGGCGGCCCGAGCTTCACACGCGGCGGCTGACCGTTCGTCAGCTCGCACTCTCCTCGACTCTATTTGTACTGCCCAATCTGGAGCTACCATACTTCTGCGAGTTCCTGAAACACCAATATTCATCTCGAAATGAGAGAAATCTCAACAGTTTGTTTTGAACCATCCATCCGAATGACCAACTATTAGGGGTGCAACTAGTTTTAAGTTAATTATACAGTCAAATGTTAATGTCAAATAAATGATTTAAAACAATTATTAGCTTGCATATATTAGTGGTCAAGAGTAATGTAGTAGTATCTCTAATATCTATTCATCAATAATATTTCAATTTATGTACAACATTGTACTCCCCATGATCTCTACAACCTTACGACTAATATCACTAAGTGACATGTATCGAGTCCCATTATTTTACATACCTGCCGAAACACGGAAATGGTCGAATATCAAATATAAACCAGTGCTAGAATGGGTCACCCATCTATCACCCGGTCGCAACAACAGCAAATTAACCTAGCGGTTCACTTAAATGCCGACCATTGATTAGGCCACGTTCTCAATTTCAATATTATATACATTTTATAGCACTGGCACTATAATTACAATAATATTCAAACATTTGCCAAGAATAGATATGAGGCACTGAGGCACAGAGGCATTTTGAGGCACTTCGGAAAGTCAGTGTAGTGCTGTGCTTTGGTGGCGGATTCGGTGTTGTAGCTTTCGGTAATTTTCTCATCTTAGAGATGTCGTCTTTACTGTGATTCAAATTCTCTATTGACCCTATTACTATATTAGACCCAATACTCTATTACTTTTAGTTGTGTAACCAGTCAGTAGTCAGTTAGTCCACCATGCTTAGTGTAACATAGTACAAATAAATCTATATAATAATAAATGAAATAAAGTGGAAAAATTTGGGCGACACTTTACGAAAATTACGCAGACGTAGAGTAGTATGAAATTTGCCACAATTATAGTTTATATTGAGGAGAGTGTGCGAAAATTAATACTTTAATAATGATCATAAATTTATAAAAATATAAGAATAGAACCCCACCAATGCCAATGCTGTATAGTCGACCAAGAAATTGGTTTGCCACGGTGTCTTTTTTTACGTTTCTTTGGAAATACGGAAGAAGTCGAATATTAGATAACCAGTGTCAAAATGGGTCACCCATCTATCACCCGGTCGCGGTAAGAACTGCTTAACCTAGTGACCGACTGAAACACAGGCTACTAATTAGGCTACGATCTCCTCAAATATACAAATAGTAACATCAAAGAAGTGGCTCCAATTGGAGAGACATAAGGACCAAAGCAACCGATAGTCAGGACTTCAGATAGAAGAAGACAGACGCAGGAGCAAAGAAAGTGGCGTTGCTTACTTTCCGAGGTCAAGATTCGATTCGGGACGCCGCGCCATGTTTGTAGGACTATCTTATACGCCAACTAACTAGCTAAGGTTAGTGGGGGGGAAAGTGATGTTGACGAGTGTGTGTGAGTTTGACGTGTCTGTATGTAGCATCGTACCCCTAAATGAATGTAGCGATTTAGATGGAGTTTTTTGTTTGAAAACTGATATGATCGAGATGAGATCCATGAAATTTTATATTATAAACGTTCTAATGGAAAATTAATTTTAAAATGTGTCTGATCTAACAGAAAGTTACAGACATCAGGTAAAAAAAAACTCATATACTCTTCTACCAAGCGTCATCCCGGTCTAGTGCGAGGGTCCGCTTAGATTGCAGATGATGTGGCTGTGGGGCGAGTTAAGATGAAGGGCTGCTGAGCGATTAATGTGGCGAGATATAAAATGATAGCGGCCATTTGTTACTTATATGCGATGCTTAAAATAATCGAATCTATGTATATGTATTATATCTATGGGTATAGTAGATGTAGTAGCACCTATGTGCTGTACGATTAGACTTAATTTAGGACTAGCAGCACACATAAAATTAGGTAAAAGAAATAGATTCAATTTTAGCGTGACGATATATAGCCTATAGCCTTCCTAGATAAATGGGCTATCTAACACAGAAATGTTTTTTTTAAATTTGATAACACGCATTATTTGGATTTGCAAAGGGATTTGACTATTTAAATGGCATCACCTAAAATAGATTGTTATTGTTAAACATTTAAATAGATAATCACGCGGACGAGATCGCGTATACCAGCTAGTGTATGTATAAAAACAATAGCGTAACGTTCCGGTGTCGCGGCGGCACAGGATGTAGAATAGCATTAAAATTATATTTCAGTATCATTCATCACTTCATTGACTATACCACAAACCTAAAAGGTATTCCAAAGCTTCTTCAAAGAAGGCTTGTGCTTCAGGTCTAACGCACGACTGCAGTTTTCTCCTTACATTATCGCGTAACGTTTGTTTTACTCGCCATAAATTTTCAAATCGCGGAATTAAATACGAAAATCCACCAAAAAAAACATTTTTTTACACATGAGAAATTTTTGTCATAAATACGTATATTAGGAATTATTCATGTTTCTTCTAGTCAGCTTAATTAAAAGCTTGTGTTAGGTGTGAATGCTATTATATCCCAGCGGTGTCGGTATTTGAACCTGGTACCTTGCGGGTTTCAATCCCTTCTACGACTGAGCTATTGCGGCTCTAACACTTGTTATTATGCAATGTATTCATAAAGTTAGCGTTGTTCGATGGATGCGCAACGCCGGACGCCCTGGCACGCCAGCCGCGGATGGAGTTATTCGCTTCCGTAAACAATACTGCCGAAACACGCCGTAGGTAAACTGGCTATTAGCGTCCGTGATATATATCCCACCGTGTTTTAGTTACAGAGTTAAGTAACGCGTAAATATGTGGCGTAATTTCATTTCTGCCTATTCTGGGAAGAGAGCAATAAAGATTTTTGGTATGAAGTACCTGTTTTTTTTTCAAAACAAGGAGGAAAACGGGCAAACGGTTCAATTAAGTTCTACAGAAATATTGTGCGATGTAAGAAGGTATTACTTAGTTTTCTTAAATCTGCTTTAACTTGATCGGCCCATCGCATAGGCGATCATTGGACATACATACTTTTTAGGTTTGCCTAATATACACTTTTCCCCTCCTACTAAGCTTAAATTAAAAGCTCGCGTTAGGTGTGTGCTTGTCTGAATATTATGAATAGTTAGCGAAAGTGACTGCTACAGTATTAGAAAAAGGTAATAAAAGGAACTTCGTTCCAATGTTTATAGTCTTTTGGCATGTCTTCGATTGTCAAACTAGAATTGGCAGTGACCCTGCCTTCAGCTCCCGGGATTGTGGGTTCGATTCCCGCTTCGAGTCTGGGTGTATATGTGTGTATCAGTCACACACAGCACAGATATTATGTTACCTACCTTAGGAACAGACGTTTTGGTTTTGTTTATGGTCCTATTTGTGTATGCATATATGAGAAGAGGCCATGTTGTTTTGTCCCCACGTATGTAGAGCCACTAGAATGTTGAAAACTAGGTTTTAAAATGCATTTGTGTGCTTTCTGCTGGTATATAGACCCGAAATTCCCTTAAAAGACATTTTGAAAATATTTTAGTCCGCATTGCAACACAGTAATCTGTCACGTCAGCCGTCGACTGTGGTGACGCGTAGGGCGAACTCGTGCGTGCCATTCACGTATACACTCTCTGCGGTAGTGTTGTGACTTATGGTCACTTAAAAGCGGGATTATTGTCACTAATTTCGGAAGATTCGGGATAAATATGAAGAAATCAGGACAAGTACGAAGGAATCACGCCAATCATATGTGTATAAAATGCGGATAAATTGAAACAATTGAAACGAATGTGATACACAGAACGATATGATATTACGTAAAGTCACGGAGATATACGTCATCTGTTTAAACTTAGCAAACTACATCATAGGAATATTTAACTATTATTTAATCATGTATGTGTCTAAGGTTATATCAGCGTCATTAATGACTAATTTAACATAAATTTAAATTTTAACCTTTTACACTTTTTAATATTGGAATGTAAACCTCGTGAGATCATCGTACACTGAACATGATGTCAGTACTTGGTACCCAAACTGCTGTTTGCTATTAAAAAAACGTTGATTGTTGGACCCAGAAACACAGTTGATCACCATAGACGTTAGCTTTTGCTGTATAACCTCCTTTTACAAGCCTCCTGGAATTCCATTCCAGGCCTCACTCCCTGAAATCTCAAATAGCCATTCTGACAAAGTCAAAGCATAAAAAACATGTTCTATATACACCTCTAATTAAACCCGACTTATAAAGATTTTCGAGAAGTAAAATTAAAAGTTACGCGTTCTGTGTGCACATTTTTATGAAAAAATGGCTGAGAGGTTTGAACCTTTTTGGGGTATCGCACAATACACAATTAATTATACAGTATACAAAATAATTGATAAGGTTTTTTTTATTTTATTTTTGTTTTTATGTTTGTGTGCAGTTTTTTTTCCAAATGTCAATTTTTCTCTTTTTTTGTCTTCTTCATCTTCATGTGCTAATTTTGTTAAAGACATTTAAAACCGTAAAAGAGTGATGAAGCACTTATCCCTGAGAAAAGCTTACATCAAAACTGGGTCGTCCCGATAAAATCGGGACACAGAACAACACTACTCTCGATCACGTATCAGCTCGCCGCAATATTGACTCGGAGCCCTTCGGAATATGTCAGCTCATTTTTAGTACAGTTAACTAACCATGTTATACTTTCACTACATTTAATTAGTCAAACCCACTATAGTTATTGTTGGTTTATCTTTCTAATCAATCAAATTTAATACAGACTTTTTTTTAAACAGGCGGTGCACCTGAGTTTCTTTCAATGGCCATGGACACCTATCAGATGCGTTGACGGCCTTTGCATAGTATGCTCTTTCGTAGTCTCCAAATAGTATCGATGAAAAGAGTCGACTAGACTATACTAGAGGATTATAACCATTTCCTTTTTTATATTCCTAGGTTATTCCGGGGAGTTCGTTTCTACACGGGCACTGCTCTAAGCAACCACAACAACGGTGGACCTGATATGCCTTGTTTGGACTATCGGGGGACTGTATTCGAGACGAAGCCGGGGATATATACGCTGCTTTAATTTAGCAGCGAATTATCAATAGGCTAAATTGGCGGTAGTGTCTGGTGCTACGAGGTCTGGACATGCGATAATCGCCAAAAAAGAGGTTTATTAAAAATAAAAACAGCACTACCAGGATGCTTGCAGGAGAGAAATAAGGATAATCTTTCCTTAATTGTTCATATTTCGTAACCAAAGGTGGCAGCTGGTTTCAAATAGATGGTCCACCAGGAAGGAATTTATTAACGAATAGCATAGCCCATCCCGCGTTGCTGTGCACTGCTGAAATAAGGCGTAATATTTTAATATGGCAAGTATTTGAATTTAAAAAATCAGTATAAAACTCTTAATTGGTCTGACGTCTTTTCAAAATTAATTTACCTATTCGACATGGATTGATGGAAGTGCGATTAAAATAAATTGCTCTCGGCTGTAAGTGGGATCAAAGAGACCGCGGACCGCCTTTGATATAACTGATTGCTCTGAGGCGAATCGCGAACCTTTTCAGTGTACAGTCCATAGCCCAGAGCATGAAACGTGGAACGTGATGAGGCAAGATTGTCGCCCTTGTTCTGGCGCGTGCCCATATTCCTGTGGTCCGTGGCGATCATCTGCTGGTCGACGGCCGCATGCTACTAAGCTTAAATTAAAGCTTATATTAGGAGTGAGTGCGACAATACCTTAACAGCGGTGGGATTTGAACAAAGTACCTTTCGGATTTCAGTACATACCTTATACCGTTGGGCTCTTGAGGCTATATTTGTTTTGCTATTCTTTACTGTTTTGTTTACTCTTTTTCTAAGTGTGCAATAAAGTATAAATAAGTAATATTAAGTACCAATTTTACTATATACTTGTAGTGCCAAAGGTACTTTAGTATCAGTACGTACTTTTGAGTTAACGATTAGTGAAATAAATACGACACCAAAATTTATATTCAATCCTTTAATACCATAATATTTTATGTATGTTACAATCTATATCAATTTAATTTCCAAGTGGATTACCCCGCCCTTGATAACCCCTCTTGGTCATAGGACCAAGGGGAGAGTGCAAAAGTAAAGGCAAGTCTATGCCTGCCTTTACTTTTGCACTCTCCCCTATCCCTTGCCAGTCTCGTCCAGAAACCTCACGTCACTCTACTCACATCATCCGCCCCTATAGCCATGGAATCAAGCTATTTTTAAGAATAGCTGATCCCAAAACATTAAACGATGGGACTGAAGATGGGGATGGCATTATCGTCATAGAGATAAAAGTCACAAACAATTGAGTTTAGTTGAAATTAATTCAAGACGCGGGCAACAACTAGTTACAGCAACTAAACTAGGACTGAGTACAGGAAGTTTCTGTGACCTCGCGGTAACCAATATTCTAGTTTATTAACACTTCTCTTTCCCCCTCAGCAAAATCAAAAGGAGTGGGCATGCGTAAAGGCATTTAAGAGCGAAAAGACAACAATTATATACAAAACGCGAATAAGTGTCATCAGAATATTCCTATCCACAGAATTTAGAACAATAAAGGAGTGAAAAGTGAGGAGGTTGTAGCTTACTCTGAACTCGGAATTTAATTGGAAAAGTTAAGCAATCCTTACCGCGGCCGAGTCATATATGTATAACCCATTCTAACACTGGTTTTTAAATATCCGACCTCCTTCGTAGTTCGGAAAGCATCTGAAGCTCCTCAGGGTCCCGATTAATGCCACTGAGTTTTATTAATCGTGAGATGGTAGAGATTGTGGGCATCTTTAGAAAAATCTTTATAAGGGAGAGTGGCAGAAGCAAAGGGAGGCCTATGCCCAGCTGTGGGTTATAAAGGGCTGAAAAAGATGATGATGGTCATTAGATTTGGATCCATCTTTAAGACAGTAATTAGTACAATATTTATCAATTATGTACGGACTTTTAAGCAATAAATACTCTACGAATAAAATTATTGAATTGTATAAATCGTTGCCTCCCACGTAATTTGTTGTAACCCCAAATTCCCAACTTCACAATAGAGTGTTACAAACATGTAAATTGAGATAAAATCGCCATTTATGGCACATTTGTGTATAATAAATAATAAATATATACAGGACTATACACAAATATTTTTTTAGAAATATATAAATACATACATATAGATAATACACCCAGACTTCTACATCTAATAGTTCTAGGTTCTAAAAGCCTAGGTGCGGGTACCGTCCAAGCACTTTGAAGGCTAATTACTCGAAAATCGCACCCATAATAAAAAAAAACATTTTTATAAAACATTACCTTTATTTTAAAAGATCTATTCAATGATACCACACACGATGGGATTGAATGAGAACAAGAATTCATTCCCACTTAACATGTATGGGAGCCACCTCTAAAAATACAATTATTATTACATCAAGAACACAAAAATAAAATCTTTACGTAATACATAACTGCACCACATTTCATGTATTAGGCGCACAGTCAGACGAACAGAGCGAAACTATAGAGGTTCCTTGTAGACTACGTAAACCTAAAAAGAGTTAGACATTTTTGATTATCGCGGCCGGGTGATAGATGGGTGGCCTATTCAAAGACTTGTTTTCTAATATCGGAACTCATCCTTGTTTCGGAAGAAGGTTCCAGGGATGACAACAAACAATGGTCGGTCATCTTAAGTCGCCCCACAGCCACATCCTCTGCAATTAAGAGGACCCTGGTTCAAGACCGGGATAACACTAGCTAGAAGAAAATTCAGAATCGCATTTGTCGGCAATAACGTAACGTTGCTAGTATTACGTTTTTTATATAATAAGGGGGCAATCATTATGGAGGGTTGATGCCATAATCACCTACACGGTGGACTGACGATATAGTTCGGGTGGCAGGAAGCCGTTGGATATCCTTATCACGAAATAGAGCTCTGTGGAAGTCAGGCACACAATGTTGGTGTGAATATTTAACTACTAAAATAATGGAAGAAGGCTTAGTAAGTGTACATATGCCACGGATTAAGTTCCTCCTCAATTAAATGTAACAGTGTCTAATAAAAAATAAACAAAAAAGGGTAAGAGACCAATTGCCTACCATCCCGTGGCTTCACCGTGCGAGTGCTGGTTCCATCGCCTCGCAGAGGAAGAAACCATAGCAATGTCTGAGACTTGCAACACACGTGTAGGTTTAAAAATACTATTTAAAGTGTCCACTGACACTCAATTTCACCGCGTGATCCCTCCCCTGCCTACACAAACCCGGTATAATCCTACTAGTTCGACTTTAGATGTCCCTTCCTATGTTCCACTCACCGATCCGAACATGGTATTGTTGTCACGTGTCGTTCGGTTTGTGAGACTTCCCGGTGGCCTAAACTCGTCATTAAAGGCCAGCAACGCATCTGCTTCCCTCCTGGTAGTGCAGATGTCCATGGGTGTCAGTAGGCACTTAGCTGCCTCCTGCCTGCTCGTTTGCCCCTTGTACCATAATAAAAAATCCAATAAGCTAACGCTTTAACGATGCATATAAAAATCAACCGTTGTTAGTTAGTCTCGCTGAAACTCGAAAACGGCTGGAGCTATATACATTTTGTATCTTTTGTTTCATTCCTCTTATTTCAGGAAAGGTTTAAAAGGAGATAAAGGAAAGGAAAACTCAAAAGAATGATTAAAAAATGCAAATAAAATATGCAGGTTTGGGCGAAGACCAGGGTCGCGTGCCCGCAGTGGATCAAACCAGTTATCGGACAGTTAAAAAGGATGATCCATCCAATGGAAAAAAAACTTTCAATGTCTTGAAAGCAAGTGGCCAGTTAAATAAATAAACAATTATAAAAGTTCTACAAACGGGCAATAATGTCATCCGTTATATTTTACTTGATACAAAAAACAGATGAAAATAACGATCAGATGGGCATGCGGTTCTGGTCTGGTTCATCACATCGGATGTCAAGCGAGGAAGTTACGACAATCACTTTCTCCAGCCAAATCCATCTCTTTAATTACGTAATTAAAACGCTGCAATTTGCATGTTTATTTTAGTATATAAGTCAAAACCGCTTATGAAACATGAAATGAAAGGAGATTGTGGAGGTTCTGGGGATGAAGTCAGACCGCAGTCGTTCATCTTAACTCGTCCCACAGCCACGTCCTCTGCAATTTATACAGGCCCTGGTACTAGACCGGGATAACGCTATGAAGAAGAAGACAAATCATGGGCATGTTCCGATATAAACTGCGAACACTTCTCATTGCCCGCGCTCGTGATAAACTCGTTCCGTTACACGCTGCGAGTATACAGTCACAATACCCTATGGAAATATATGACGTCATAAATAATAATCGCCATTTTTGTGACCACTGGCGCTTTCCAGCTTCAGTGTTCTCGGTACTTTGATCACGTGATCAATCAAAAACAGAGCGGGATTTTAATGAGCGTGAAAATCCATTTAAAAAGGTTTATTGTTCTTATGAAGACGAGACCGGGAATTCTTTTTGAAGAGATGTGAGAATATATCAATGTGTCACTACAACAGCCTTGCATTTCTATATTTAATACAATTTTTACTAGTAACGTAAATAAATAGTGGAGTGGATACACGCGTCTGAAAGGTTTTGATGATAATAAATAAGATTGGAAGTGTTTGTTAATAACTTTGAAATCAAGTTTTTTGATCTTTAGAATGTACATGGCCGTTTATACAACACTTGTAACAGAAATAAAATTTAATTCTAGCGTGATTTTTTGTCTGTAGGACTAATCGCCAAATCCGTTGGTTCGGTTTTGACGAATCTAACTGGCAGGTTTAAATGAAATTGTAACACTGTACTACTTTGATTTTAAAAGAATATTTATAGTAACGCAAATAAAGTATATAACCTACGTTGTCTGATACTCATTAGGTAGGCTGTATGTTTGTTTAAAGTATGTGTATAAATGCATTTGAAGCCTTTTCTAGAGCAATAGTCACGGTCGCCGGACTACGAAATTACGTTCGATCGCAAAAGGGTCCGATAACTACACTCGCGTGCACCTGAATCTGCTCAAAACGTATGTATATTGGCAGAAAACATTGATTTTGGGATCCATTTATCCATTACTTATCTGGACTTTTAAAATCAATTCCATTGCATGTATGTATGTTAAGTGGTGCCTTTTAATAAAATTTTAAATGCCTGTAGTGACAGTGGAGCCTCACTCCTATATAAACAAGAAAAGACGGCGTTTTATTGATGAAACCTCACAAGGCCAAGATTTTTTCAATCTTTGTTGGTTTTTTCTGGGGAGTTCCCAACGAATATATTTAGCGACTTTATTTTTAAGTGGACTGTATATAAAAATCAGGCTTTACTTGGCCCTAAATCGCCCCTAAATGCAGTTGCCGGTAGACGCCCGGGAAATACAGTTACCAGGATGAAAAGAAATAAGAAGGCAAGCTGTAAGAGGTAAAAGAAGTACGTACTGACCTGCAAGGCTCCAGGCACGTGGGATCCCACGTGGGCTGGCTGCGGTGGTGTCCAGAGCGAAGAGAAGGTGAGTATTTCCTAGTCTCGGTTGAAAATGGGACGATGTCCTCCGAATGCATCGATACGTTGACACTTAACAATTACCTGTCAAAAGCAGCCATAGAGCGGCAGTGCGTAGGTACATAGAAGTAGTAAATGGAGGAGACCATCGACAAGTGCGTAGAGATTATAAAATCTAATTTGAAACCCAATTTCGGAAACAAATATTCCGCTTTTTTCGTATATAGGCTTTAATAAACCGCATTATTCTAAGTATTACTAGCGTCAAAGTTATTTATTTAAAAATTGATTTGGCTTTTTAGGATTTCGTAGTCCTACAAGGCCCATCTGTCCGCCCTTAAAGTGGTTCCCGTAGGATTTCCAAACTATTACATGTAGAGATTTGAAATTTTCTATGATATGAACATGGAAAATGCATTATAGGAAGACTATTTTGAGCGAAATCGGACACTAACTAATGAAGTTATTTAACAAGTGCCTTTATCAGATACGGAACCCTTTTATGTAAGCGAGCCTTGATACGCTCTGGGCCACATAATTTAAAAGCACATTCAAGCTTTTTTTAACAGTTGGAGCTAGGTGTGGATACGATAAGAACCCACCGTGATCAAGGTTTGAGCCGAGTACCTTACGGATGTTGGTCCGTCATCAACCTTTGAGCTATCGAGGTGGTACTGTGTGAGACAGTAATATATTTTGTTCTATATTCGGTATCCATTTATCCATTAGTTATGCATTCTGCTCTAAAAGGCTATACAGTTAATATTCAGAGCCTGTCCTGCCCATCACGTATATTTGGAATTTCATATTTTATAATATTCTAACCGACTATCCAAAAAGACGAAACAAACTATAAATTTATTTTATTGTGTAATATCCTTTTATAACTGATAGAATCAGGCGTTACTTTGCGGAAATTCATGACACGCATGAAATACTAGCAAGCATTAGCAAGTAGTTTAGTATTTCATGCAATTTATATCCGATCTCCTACGTGTTTCGGAAGGCACGTAAAATAGTGGGACCCGATTATTGTCACTAAGTGATTAGTCGTGAGGTTGCAGAGATCGTGAGGATTCCGAGGATGACGACAGATGGCAATCGGTTATGTTAACTTGTCCCACAGCCACAACCTCTACAATCTAAGCGGACCTTGGTACTAGACCGGAATAACGCTAGACAGAAGAGAAGGAATATAGCAGTGTAATGAAATAATTTGTTGCAAATTTTAAAATAAAAACTTTATTAATGTTTGAAAACACAGGCTAATTATAAAAAGCGTGTTTGTATTCACGTGTATTAAAGACAAAATTCTCCCATCCAAGAGTTCTTTGTTGGTATCTGGGTCTCGGAATAAAAACACGTTAGAATACCTTGAACTACATGCCGGCATTGTGCGCAAACTTTCAGTAGCTAATCTTAGATGACTGTAATGCCGGAGCCAGACATAGCTTCATTTGAATGATCATGTGGTGTGGCCGGGGACTTTGTGTAGCTGCGCAAAGTTTTGTAGTACTTTGTAGTCGTCAAGGACAAAATGTACCAACAATTTGAGCTGTCTGACTTCGGCATAACCCTCTCGGGTAGCTCTGGTGTATTCTTCAGCCACAGATGAGCATTAAAAGTTGTCTATATTGACGTATTAGATCTGTAATAACGTTTATACTTTATTCTAAAGTACTTGCAAGAATTTTCCGGAGTTTCTTACGTCGCGCAATAACTCTGTGAAACTAGCTGCCAGCTTTTTAGTGTAACCGAACCGAAGTGGTAGAGATTAGGGAACTTTAGGGAAAGGAAAGTCTCCTTTCCTTAAAGGTAGACAACGCATCTGTGAGCCTCTTGGTAGTGAAATTATGCAGCGGCGTCAGTGGTTACGCACTTAGGTAAACTGCCCATTTTCCTTGTTATATATAAAAAAATTCTGTACCATATTATTGATACTACTAAAAACAAAACAACTATATACAAAATGTCATGAAATATTTATTTAGACTGAAAAAAAAATTATATTCCATCGAAGGTGATCACTTTTTTTTAATAGTTCGCCAAACTATCAACAATTGCCAAAACATAGATAATTTAGAGTATTTGTATTACAAGTAATATACATATTTGAGTCTACTTGATGCGAAGATGACATTCGTAAAAAATTACAGTAACTTCTTACATCTCAATCTAACTGTAACTTCTATGGATGACATTTTTATGTATACTTTTTAACAGAGAAAAGACTTTAATTAAAACGAAACTACACTAACTACGCTGTAATAAACTAACATTTAATGCCACTCCAATTGTGGCAATTTATTTTTGATAGTGCCGATATTATCGTGGAAGACATCTATATCGCTACGATAGTAATTTGCAAGGAATTGCATTCGATGCATTGACCCTTATTGACCCTCGTCGATTTTTTTAATAATTGATATTTTTTATAATATTACAAGGGGCAAAGGAGCAGACGGTTCATCACCTAAGTGTCGGCCAACTCCCATAGTCGACAAAGCTGAGGCGCCTCCAGTGTCTCGGCGGTAAGTATGGTAGTGCCGACCCTGTTACCCTGTTACTAGTAGCAGGGTCCGCTTAAATTGCAGAGGATGTGGCTGTGGGGCGAGTTAAGATGACCGACTGCCATCTGACGTCATCGTCAGAACCACCAGAATCTCACAACTCAGCCTCACTCAATGACATTAATCGGGACCCAAAGTATTACGTGCTATCCGAAACACCGAGGAGGCCATACAAAAATAAACATGTTTGTTAAACTTTATGTATCTTATTTTGGTCTAAGTAGGGAGGCCTTTGCCCAGCTGTGGGACATTATGGGCTAATTAAAAAAAAAAAAAATACAGGAGATTTGATAACCTCCACATTTTTTTAAGTCGGTTGATGGGGATGGAAATATATAAAGCAACAAAGCTGATCTGACTCTATTACAATATATGTCTTAACCTTTTCTTTAAATGTATATGTTTATATACGAGGCTGGCATATACATAAATGTATAAAAGCCTCTAAATGAACAAAGAAAAAAGCTGAATATGAAAATTTAAAATCGCTTTTCTCTTTTATTTTTTTTTAGATACATGCATAAAATTGGAAAATTTGTGACGTCACACCAAGGGGGAGGCAATATAAAGAGGTGACGTAATTTATGGATGGGAGATTGTTGAGCCACATGGAAAGAGTGGCAGTTATTTGCGCGTTGCGACGCGTCCCACACTAATATTACATAGCGTCGCCACACTAACATTACATAGGGTCGCCACACTAATGTTACATAAAGTCGCCACACTAACATTACATAGCGTCGCCACACTAATGTTACATAATGTCGCCACACTAACATTACATAGCGTCGCCACACTAATATTACATAGCGTCGCCACACTAATGTTACATAACGTCGCCACACTAAAATTACATAGCTTCACCGCATCAACAAACGGACTGACCCGCCGCATTAATTAGTCACACCGCACATACGAGAATACATGCCGCACACCAAAAAAAATTTGGCTTAATAAACTAAAAATCTATCATTAATTGGGACCCACTGTTTTACGTGCCTTTTGAAACACGTAAACATCGGGTATTTGAAAACCAGTTTTAGAATAGGTGGCCCATCTATAATCCAGCCGTGGTAAGAACTACTGAACCTAGCGATCCACTAAAACACCGACCACTGATTAAGGTATGATCTCCTCAGGTTCTAGACTATTTATTCTTGAATACTATGGTATTTTATTGTTGCAGTCTGAAGATTCAGGTGATGACGACAGCGGCAGCGTACTAACCAGCGACCCTACCAGTATCAGCGAAGACATACCCGAAGGCGCCGACGAGACCACTATTTTCTCAAAAACACGATTCACTATTATGCGATATAAATAATTTTAATTAAATGGTCAGGAGCGTGCGGGCCACCGACTTTTATTCGTTGGGAGGTCTATATATAGTAATCGTGTGTAGAAACTTCGCTAGCGTGAATTGGATTTTGTATGGTGCGCGTCCGCGTTTATACCGCTTCCGTCGCCCTGTCCGTACAACGCCATCTAGTATATTATTGGTGTATCTTTGCCACTCGACATAACTCACGATCATCACAAATTAAAATCTAAAGTTAAAACTTTCTCAAGAAGGGGGAGGGTGTTAGAAGCTGTGTGATGTCACATGTATTTTTATTCTTTTATTAACATAGTACATGAAATATGTAGGTAAAAGAAACTGCTATTTTCTTGATGGTAGGATGTGCGAATGCTAATATTTTTTTATAAAAATATGCCTTGTAAATATATCTCGTTCATCTTAACTCGCCCCACAGCCACATCCTCTGTTATCTAAGTGGACCCTCATACTAGACCAGAATAAAGCAAAGGAGAGGAAGATTATAAATAATTTATTATTAGAAAATAAGCTAGGAGTCATCCCTACATTACTTCACACGAATTTTACAGATTTTAACACCCCTTGTTCTTATCACACGTTATCACATTAAAACCTTCCTTAATGTGATGTCACATGTCTTCCAATTATGTGCATTTTTTATAAAAAATTAAAAGAAAACACCAGTTCCCATTTTTTGTTTTGCTGTATTTGAATATTTTTAATTTCAACATGTGACGTCACAAAGCTTCTGACACCCCCCCCCCCCTCCCCTCGTCCGTTGTTACACAATATTCACTACGATATATGTAATGGCAGACTTTAACATTTTAATGCATTTTTGTCTCCTTGTATGTGAAATGGTGGTTGCAATACGAAGTTATAAAAAAAAACTCAGAAGAATAGCTTTTCCTTGTTAAAAGAATGCAACAAAAACAATTAAAACTCTAGAGAGTACAAAATCACAGAAGTATGTCTGCATGAACGTCTGGAAAAGCAAATTTAAAGGCGTCAACATTCATTCCAATCAAAGTTTTATTCACTTGGATTTTTTTACAACTCTTGTGAAAGTCATAAAATTAAGTAAACCGTCTACACCTTTACAAACTGTCAAAGGAAAATGTAAAGCCATAAAGCAAGCTAAAAAGAAACAAGAAGCGAAGGAGCAAGCCAAAATTGTATTATCCTTGGATAAATTATATGGGATTCCGTGAAAACGATTTTTTTCTACTACTTTATGCATTAACAAGCGGTAACGTTTTAAACGATTATAAAATTTCAACAACAATTGTTTTTTTTTAATTATTTACTAGCTATGTGCCGTAACTTCGCCCACGTGTGATTCCGAGAGCCCTTAATCTGGTCCTATTCTTTCTTAGCGGATGTCTACTAATTGTACATTACCTCCTTGACAAATTTAATCTTTGTACGTCGCGCGGTTTTCAAAATTTCGTTTTAGGTTTTCGTTTTTGCATTCCAATCGCCTTTGACTTCCAACACCATAATCATATTTTGCTTGAGGTATGTAAAGTATCCCTCCATTCGAAGGCAAATTGAATTAGTTTTTCGAATATAAACCTGAAGAAAAAAGACGGAGGTGGATGGTCAAAAAATATAAAATATGTTGATTGTGATATCCGAAAAGGAGGTCCTGGCCTAATCAGTTGTCGTCTTTTAAGTCGAAAGCTAGGTTAAGTTAGTTTTGCTGGGACCGAGTAATAGATGGGTGACCAATTCTAAAACTGGTTTATATTTGATATCCAACTTCCTCCAATGTTTCGGAAGGCACGTAAAACAGTGGAAACCGTTGAATGTCAGTGAGTGAAATTATTTGTAAGGTTATAGAGATCGTGGGGGCTATTTGTAACTGGTTTTTATGCAATGCCATACTCAAACAACTGTCGCCTGATACTAAAAAAAAATTATTTGGGTTTTATTTTAATAATTGAATACATAAATATTGTACATTTCATAAAAATATTAGCGTATTTCTTTTAGGTGCCAAATTTCATACTCCTCTGCCTCGGCAATTTTCATAAAATGGTATGCAAAGTTATTGCTTCACATATCAATATATGGATTAACATCATCGTTGCTTGTTTTGTATGAAATATACTTACATTTTGACATTTAACGAATGGGTCTTTATTTACCAATGGCAACATTGCGAAATAAACGACCCGGTTCAATTGTGACATGGACAATTGTCGAACTCACTCCTAGCGCAAATTACACCTTTCATTAAAAGAGTAGAATATTTTAGATATTATGTATGCCTAAAGTATTTCTAATAATCTTTAAAAAATTAAATTCCGTATTCCGTTCAAAATGGCGGAAAATATTTTTTAAGGTATCGTGTAAAGGAAAAAATCGGTATGGAGAATGACCTTATTGCTGGCATATTCCTTTTAAAACTCGTTTTTGGGAATTTTTAGTAAATAAAAATTATATTTTAGAATTCTTAAAGATTCTCTTACTAAATTATGTCATAATTACAATAAAAAATGTCTGGATTTAGGTACATTTGTTGACAAATCTACTGTTTTGTATTAAGAAATTGTACCAATTATTTGTTGAATTGTCCCAACTGTATAAATGTTTTCATAATTGTATGTCACCCAACATGTAAACATAAAAAAAAAAACAAAAATAAAATTAATTTTTAACTTACACTTGGTTAGTTCTCGGGGCTAGGAGTAGGGCATTAGGATCTGAATAATACTGTAATATTTTATATAATATAAAATAACCTAGTAAAAGAAGCTCCGCTGACTGGTCGTGGGGTCAATTCCCGCCCTGAGTCTGAGTGTATATAAATATAATATTGTATTTTTACATTAAAAAGTATATTCGTGTTGAGTCAGCTGTTACCAATAATACAGGCCGTGTTTATAGTCGCATGTTTGTATGTGTGTATGTAAATATGTCCGTATGTACATATGTATGTATGCATATTGTGTGTATGTATGTAAAAAAAAGAATTTCTTTGAAGTGTTTGTTCAACTTTGGGTAAAATAAATGCGAATTTTTTAGTCGATGGACGGAAACGCGTGTAAAGCCGGTAGCATGAAATATTGTTAGCGTTTTCCGGGTACATAATCGGTTTCTCCCATGCCGCATTAATGCAACCGTGTGGTCTAATTTAAGTAGAAAAGTGTGTGCCTAGAGCCCCCTTCCTCCCGTGTGATCAAAGAGCGCCGAAGAGCTGAGAACTTATAGAATAGGCACTACAAATTGTGGGTGTTCCTATAACACTAATATTTCTTCCAGAATAAGTCTATGCGATGCTATTTGTTTTGACTTAGAGAGTCTTCAGGCAATACGTGTCGTTCATATTAAGACACGTGCATAAAGTTTAAATGCTTTAACAAACATTGCTTGCCAGCCTGCTTCATAAGTCTAGCCCGGAAGATAGGCTAACCTCCAAAATGAAGCACTTGATTGACTATGACAAAGTGCCTAGCCTAGGTTAGAACCTGTATTAAGGAGGCCGGCATAGTGTTATTATTTCAATAGCTCCAACGTAAAGTATCGTAAGCCACGTTATTGACATTCTCACATTTTCACGTTTTATATATAAACTTGATGAGTTTTATCAATTGTGTATTAATTTCAAAGGAATGTATTTTTTTAGTATTTTACATTAAATTGAAAATTTTAATAGAACTTATCAAGGTCATTTAGAAAACGTAAAAGTGAACATAAGTGTGGCTTACGATCGTTTACGTAGGAGCCATCAATTTATTTATTTAAATTTGCTATTATTCCTATCACAATGCCGTGATCTGTCCTATATGCGTGTAATGATGTTCTGTAGAATTAAGGCAGAGGAATGAGGTGAAGGTTTTTGACTTCTAGTTTTAAAAAAATCATAATATTTTCAAATATCGTTCCATCTATCGATTTATCTCAATTTGTAAATATTAAATAAGACTAGTTGTTCTTTACAGCATGAAATATTGTTTTTTTTTTTTAATGTGGAACGTCCAGTCTGTAGGTTCCTAAGTCTATGGCAGCTCGTGGGGTCTCTGGCTGCACAAGTACGGTGCGTATAATCACAGTTTACCGCGCGCATAATGCCGCGATCTGTCCTAGATGCGTCTAAGGATGTGCGGCGAAATGAGGTGAAGTTTCAGCGTCCATCAGAATTTTACGCCGTGCTTTTTAATGTAAAGCACTCGAAACACCCTTTGTCAGCTCTCCCATCGACTATTGTATAAAGTAGAGATTTACGAGGAAATTCCAAATTCAAAGGATATAGGGAAATGCTTTATAAGAATTTATACCAGTCATTCGGTTCGGATTGTAGCAATTGCGTGGAAAGTTTTTTGGGAGTTTTGAAAATTGGCAATATTATAGATTTTGATGTTGGTGCATTATTTGATATAAATCAAAAGAGCTTTCAAAGTTCTACTTGAATAAAATATTATTTGAATTTGAATTAATCCAATTCCAAATTACGAAGGTTCAAAGAACTCTGAATTATTTCGAGAAAAGATAGTATGATGTAAATTAATTTTATAATACGGACATATGACAAAAAGGCGTATTGGTGTACATTTTGCGGTGCTCGCACGCCTAAACTATTGACTTTAAGACAAAAAAATAGTTACATAAATTGTAGGTAATTTTCTCTAGTTTCTTTTTGTATCTAGCTATTTTTATTGTGAAATGAGTCGAAAGAAGATATTGTCAAAAAACTGTTTTTAAGCACCATTTTTTTAATATGGCAGGCCGAAGACAAATACAAGGTCGCAAAGTACAAATTCGAAAGCACACATCAAAATCTATATAACTGCTAATTTTAAAGGCTGACGGAAAACTTTTAAAATAAATTTACTAAATGACGACTATTCAAGAATCATAGCGATATTTTAAAGATATAACAAATAGGTTTAATGGGATTTGCCGAAGACCCGGCAGGCAGAGGAAGAGGTGGCGAGATTTGTGGGAAAGCTGTGTATGAGATTGGCCCAAGAAAGAGGGCCATATTAAATTATTTCTACAAACATCAACGGGAACGGGAACGGTGATAAGAAAAGGAACGAGGACGGGGAAAGTATTACAGGATAATATAATGTAGGAAATAAGTAACCCAACATTCGGACTGGACAGCGTCCTCCGGGTCCGCTAGTAATTAATATTTATGTTTAATGAGATGAACCAAAGAAGATACCACAATTTCGGGATTGTTCTTATAAATGAGAGAATTTGCACATAACACATTAATAGGCAACACGACAAATTGTGAAAAATTGGTTAATAATGTTCTCAAGTATCTACTATTGCCAAAATATTTAACATTTCTGCAGATAAAACGTTTTTATAGCAAAAAAAACATTATAAATTTAAGGATTCAAATACCCTTCAAAACATTCGAAGTTGTCATGTCACTTTATGTTAGTGCATTCCACTAAGCGTCACCTCGACGTTTTCGCCGCGACCGTAAAGAATGAAGTCGTCAAATGTCGAATGAGCATTTTAAGAAGTCCGATCGCTTATTGGAACGTCTATATAATATACGGTAACGTCATACGCTCTGCTGGGTGTTTTAGCTATAATGGCGGATTGTTGTATTTTGCAGTTTCCTTTTTTTGTTAATCCCTATTAATCTCGCTCGCAATATAAAAAGAAATAAGTTTGTTAATCTTTATGCGTCTTATTTTATCAGATTTTTTTTCCGCTAGGAAATTTACGCATGACTCCATCCGCAGATGAACCGGTATTTCGGAAGCATCTGCGGACAGAAGTGTGGGACTCGCTGGCAATGCCATAACGGGTCTTGACTGTATATGTATTTATCTTTATATGATAAGGGATAAATGGGCGGGCGATTCATTTAATTATTAGTATTTAACTATGTCCATAGCCACCTGCACTAATAGAAGATGTGATGCCGGTACGACAAGGTAGTTGTAATACCCTTTAAAATAAACATAAGAGTTTCGTATCTGATTTATGATGAATTAATTTATTAAATAGCTTCAAAAGTTGTCCGTTCGCTCAAAATAATTTTCGTTATGAGGTTTTGGTTTTAGCATGCGCTATCAACATGGATAATTTGAAATCTCAACATGTCGTAGTTTCCCATCCAAGGGGGGGGGGGGGGGGACTAAGATCGGGAGAGGGTGGGGTAGGGGAAGGGGGTAGATTGTGGGAGTGCTATCCCGGTCCAGTGCCCTGGTGCTGGACCGGGATGGCGCTCAGTAGGACACAACACAAACTATATTAATTGGCTGTGATTTCATTTTGTTTGGATGTACTTCCCCATTCAGCACAATTACGAAGGATACATCTAATTATGACCTTCTTCTCTTAAAGTTACAGGGTCTAGTTAGTCATTTTTTCGGCTAATGGTTAATGCTGGGTTCGGATAAATAATCCAAATCGAATATGTCTTATTTTTTGGACTTAGCGAACAGAGAGAGGCTGAGCTACACACATCACATACACACGCACGTATATACACACACATGCAGGCACACACACACACACACACACACACACACACACACACACACATACACACTAATACACACGATATGCCACTTGCAATGGACACGTCTGGAATAAATTAAACTGCAATTCGGTAGCTTTATAGAGGAGTATTGCCTTCATCCTCTGAACACTCACGATGTCTGTAACCTCATGACTAATATCTCCGTGACATTAATCGGATGCCACTGTTTTACGTGTCTCCCAAAACAGGAAGGAGGTCGAATATCAAATTTAAACCAGTATCAAAGTGGTTCACCCTTCTATAACCTGGTCACGGCAAGATGTTCTTAACCTAGCAATCGACTTTTAAGTCGATTGCTAGGCATTTGTGCCGACCACTAATTTGGCCACGACCTCCTCTCAACGTTAAAAATATATTCAAGCATAGGAATTAGCAAGTTGTAGCAGATATCTGCAGGTACTTCTTGGCCTTGAGCTTGGTTTTTTCTGAAAATAAATGAATACATACACATTAGTTCTAACTGCAAAATTACTTATGTATAATATTTATTCCCAATACAATGTCATTGCCCTGAAAAAACTCTTGGTACCAACGTACAAAGAAATAAGTACGATAGATTTTTGGGTTAACAACGTAAGAGTGGCGGGAAGTGGCTGGATGCGGATTGCGAGAGATAGGGGAAAGTGGTAAAAACAAAGGGTGGCCTATGCCCAGCTGTGGGCGATTAAAAACTAATAGATAGAAAGATAGATTAAACATAGAAGATAGATTTTAAAAAACTCGAATTGCACGGTTAATTTATTATAATCTAGCGGACCGCGCAGATGTTCGCACGTTAAAATCTTAAAACGCGTCTCCTAAATTTATGTAGCACCCTCCCGTCACTTACGCGCTTAAGTGATTACTGACGCCCATGGACAATTGCAACATCAGAAGACTCAGATGCGTTGAGAAATGCTCAAAGGCCGGCATGCGTATGCTCTTTTCTTGAAGGTCCCTAAGTCGATATGACACAGACAACTTAATGCCTGTGTTATAAGGTAACAGACGCCTGTTATACATATTTTTTTTGTAGAAATGTATAAATACATATAGATAATACACCCAGACCCAGAGGCCGGAACCCAGAGGCAGGAATCGAAACCACGACCCCGGCTGCGGAAGGCAGGGTCATTGCCCACCGTACAAATAGGCCATTGGGTATGGTTATTAGCTAGACGTGACAGCATTGCCGCCACTTCACGCCGATTTCATGTGAGTAAGAGGTACTGGTACCCGGACGCGCCGGCCCAATTCGGCTACAGGCATGGCGCTACCTCTAATTAAAATTTGCACTCCCTCCTCTTGTATAAACTATAATTGTGCCAAATTTCGCACTCCTACGTCCGCGCAATTTTCATCAACGGTACCGAAAATTTTTGCTTCACCTATTAATATAGATCGTTACTTACTAATGTAATTATGGATCTGATGTAGATTCCGGTAGAGAGAGTACAGCATCCGCAGTATTTGCTGAGTTCAGGCAAACTTTGACCGACTATGCTGGAGGCTGGAATTTAAAGAAAGTCATCAAATTTGACTTTACATTTACGCGGAAATTACCTTGTCAAAATATTATGTGACAGAACAGAACCCTCGGTGCGCGAGTCTAACTCACACTTGCCTGATTTTTTTATTTTTCTTTTAATTTTTACCACTCGGAATGAGGTGGTACCTTAATGTTTCTTGTGCTGTGAGTAGATTTCCATAAAGAGAAGTTGTATGGAATAACTACTTTGATTGGCCAACTTTACATTTTTGAAATCCACTGACAGCACAATCAATTAATTAATTAATTACTATTTTTTTTTCAAAGACTTCATTCGTGGTTGGAACTCAGCCGCAACGCAAATTTCTATAGTTAGATCTAATCTTCACAGTTTTGGCACTATGGTAGAAATGGTGGATCCCTTGCAGTTAGCAGAAGGTCCACTATATGAAAAACCAATTTCTCATAGGCAATCAAAAATTACTTTAGATGGGTTGGGCCCCTTTGATGAACGAGTATGCTCATTTATTTATTTATTTTATTTAAGACTTAATTGCACGCATAGATAACATACACATAGATAAGAAAATATAACACAAAGTGCGCAAAGGCGCAGTCTTATCGGTTAAAGCGATCTGTGACAGACAACCTAGGTAAGAGAGGATTTCGGAGTCAGTAAGAGTGGTGTTGAAAACAATTAATTGTATAAATACTAAAAATTATAATTATAAATCCCTCCTCCTTTCTTAAAAGTAAGTCGTATCGGTTCGGAAATACCGGAACTGGTAAATAAAAAGGTGTTTCGACTACGACATTTAGTACCACCCATCTATCACCCGGTCGCAGCAAGAGCAACTTAACCTAGCGTTCGACTCATATACCGAGCATTGATTAAGCCACAACCTCCTCATATTGTCATAGTATATCATGGAAACAATTTACCCTAGGGCTATTACGAATATACTATTATTTATAAATATAAGGGAAAACTTAACGCACTATTTTACGAAAATGGCGCGGACGAAGGAGTACGAAATTTGGCACAATTGTAGTTCTATATAGAGGAAGGTGTGCGAATGCTAATATCTTTTTCATCATCATCATTTCAGCCTGGGTGCGTCCACTGTTGAACGTATCTTAAAATATCTTTTTATAATATGCAATATTATTTAATACTGGCTGGCCCGTTGGCGCAGTGGGCTTATATGAAACCTAATGGGCTCCTTGGTGCAGTGGGCAGTGTCCCTACCTTCTGCTCCGGGGGTCGTGGGTTCGATTTTCACCTCGAACCTGGGTGTATTATCCATATGTATTTATTTATATATTTCTAAAAAAAGAAAAAAAAAATTGTGTAGAACAGGCGACTGTTACCTATAACACAGGCATTAAGTTGTCTACCTTAGGAACAGTCTTGTATATATTTATTTATTTATTAAGAAATTATGACATCTGACATCGACATTTAAGTTTTACCTAATTGTAATATTAGACATTAAATTCAATTACGTAATGATTGTCTACTGGTTCCAAATTTCGTTAACTTGTAACACATTGCTGTACAGAATCCAGTTGTGTTTGAGTAGTTTTTAAGTTAGCATTCCAATTCACTGTATGGTGATCTTAGAAGAGCTATTAGTTTATAGACATATGAGGGTGACTTTCGCGCCCTCGTAAGATAACGTCGCTTGAACTCAGGGAGATGTTGATTGAGGGCGGCACTGTAAATATGGGTAACTGAAGTCCCATAGTTTATTATTAGTCTCGACGCTTGTCAAGCTATTAAAGGGTAGTTTTTAAGCTTCAGTGACCTTAGTAGAGCTATTGGCTCAACAAATTAGGGTGACGTTCGCGCCCTCTCGCAAGATAACTTCACTCGAACTGTATGAGCCCTCAATTGAAAAATACTGTAAACATCTATAAGTGGAGTTCCTTAGTTTTTATCAGTCTAAGGCCTTATAACGCTAAATAAAAATGGCCAAGAGCGTGTCAAGACACGCTTATATAGAAGGGTTCCATATCTGATACGCTATTAACGTATTTGTTAAATAACTTCAAAAGTTGTTGTGCGATTTCGTTCGAAAAATTTTACTAATGAGTTTTTAGCATGGTCTATCAACATGGAAAATTTCAAGTTTCTAAGTCTAATAGTTTGGAAATGCTAGGGGGGCCACCTTACGGACAGTTAGACGGATGGACTAACGGACAGAGCGAAATTATAAGGGTTCCTTGTAGTAGTAGGAAACTCTAAAAAGTGGGTACTTCTGAATTATAATTTTGGGCTGGGTTTGGCCGAGTCCTTAATATGATATAATTACTCTGTTACAGCTTTGCACATCAGAGTAACATGATACTGGATCGTTTTTATTGTGAAACGGTTTTTTGTTGCTTCAATTTTTTTTTCTACCTATCGCATGTCGCATTACAGCCGGCCGCGGTGTTGATGTAAAGCGAAAGACGGTCGGTACAGTAAATTTTCACTTGCATCGCGATTATATAGAACCGCACTATATTTTTCAATAGGCATGATGAGAGTGATCAGAAATCATTTAACTTATGTATTTATCTGATAAAATAAGATGCGTAAAGCTTAACAAACGTATTTATTTTTATATTGCGAGCGAGATTAATGGGGATTAACAAAAAAAGGAAAATAAAAATACAACAATCCGCCATGACAGCTGAAACACCCAGTAGAGCGTATGAAACTACCGTATTTTATAATACCGGAGCCCAGATATATGTAGCTCAAAGTGTTTGTACATTTTTGACCTTGTACTCCACAAACTCTACAAAACTTTGTGAAGTTACACAAAGTCCCACAACATGATCATTGAAATGATCATTCAAGTGAAGCTAAGTCTGGCTCCAATAAGTGCGTTCAAATAAGCGATCGCAGCATTTTAAAATGCTTTTTCAGATACTCGACATTTGACAACCGCAATTTTTACGGTTGCGGCGAAAACGTCGATGTGAAGCTTAGTGGAACGCACTGATAATATAAGTGACGTCATGACAACTTAGAGTGTTTTGGAGGGAATATTTATGTCAATTTAAAGAGTTTTTATTTGTTATAAAAACGCTAGTTTCCGCAGAAATATTATACATATTTTTGGCAACAGACACTAAAGACCACTTGTTTTTCAAAATGCACTTATTTTTCAAAATTTGTCATCATGCCTATCGTGGTTTCGTTTTATAGAATGACGTCTAGTTAATCTTGAGGTTCTGTAGCGGCCACTATGAACATCAATAACTGGTGGTCCAAAGTTTTTATCGCTAGAACTCTACGGCTAAGAAAATGAGGGCAACTTACGCAAGCTGTTGCCTAAAAGTCAGAACAGACTACCGACTTTTAGCACGAATACAGCGTTAGAACATTCACAGTACCCATAAAACAAACAGTTCTTGTAATCAAGTTTCTTATTTGTTGCTTAAAGGCATAGTCAAAAATGTTATTCATATAGATATGACAATTATTATAATAATGCTTTAAAGAAATAAATATAAATAATAATCGTAAAATTTATCACCAAATGTTATAACATTTAAACTAAGTTTACAAGGGTTCCGACGCGCCATGCATTGAGAAGAGTCCGCAATAAACTCAGTCAGATTACTGCAAGAATTAAGTGATACATACCACACAGAACAGCTGATGTTCTGTGAAATACTACTAGGATTTAATAAAGCTACAACTGTTACTTTGGATTCATCTGATAAACTCCACTTCGAATAACAAAAGAATGATGCACTTCTACGCTCTGGGGGCGATACAAATTTGAAGGGATTACTAAAATGCTAAATTTAAGAACTACATTCGAACAGTCGTCTAGAAACGGAATATAATCAATGCAGTCGTAAAATTCCTGATCGCCAACGATAAAGTCGCTAGTCTGCTCCGACCGTAATAACAATCTTAAACCAATTCGGAACGTATTCTTGGCCAAAGCTACGACAAACTTAAACTACGTACATTTCGGTCATTTCGTTTGTTAAAATCGACACAATAATGGTCATTAGTCATTTGTACATATAAATAAAATGGGAGTATCTGTTTGTAACATTGAAATTATTTTTGAAGTGAAAACTCCTTTGGCCAGTTTTTGCGATCGGAAAATACATTAAACTCGCGACATCTTCTCCAATACCGACATCGCGCGTCGGCGATGCTATTGCTTAGTGCATCACAGCCTTTGTATGTTTAAAATTTCTGTTCCGTTAACACTCCTGCAGTGATTTTTGTTTCTAAACTTGCAACATCGTCTCCTATACCACCACCGCTCAGCAGTGATGCGATCGCTTAGTGGATCACAGCCTTTGTACGTTTAACTTTCACTTCTGTTGACACTCCCGGACTGATTTCTTTTTATAAACTCGTGACATCGTCTCCGATAACGATACCGCGCAGCAGCGATGCGATCGCTTAGTGGACAGCCTTTGTATGTTTAAGTTTTCTGTTCCGTTAACACTTCTGAATAGATTTTTTTTATAAACTCGCAACATCGTCTCAGATACCATCACCACTCAGCAGTAATACGATCGCTTAGTGGATCACAGCCTTTGTACGTTTAACTTTCGCTTCTGTTGACACTACCGGAGTAATTTTTTTTAACTCGTGACATTATCTCCGACACCGACACCACGCAGCGGTGATGCGATCGCTTGGTGGTTCACAGCCTTTGTACGTTTAACTTGCACTTCCGTTGACCGGGAGTGTCAACGGAAGTGCAAGTCGTTCGGTCGTTCGACGTCACTCCGGGACGTTTTTTTTATAATTTCTTATAATTATAATTAGAGGTAGCGCCACGCTTGCAGTCCTTTTAGTCTGCAGCCGAATTGGGCAAGCACATCCGGGTACCAATACCTCTTTTTCATATAAAATCGGCATGAAGTGGCGGTAATACTGTCACGTCGAGTGATGATATTGTTGTCGCGTTTCGTTCGATTTGTGAAAGTTCCCGATGGCCTAAAACCATTTTTTAAGGCCGGTTTATTAGGAGATCCTGATAATTTTATTCCTGCAAATCCTTTAGTAACTCCAATTCACATTTCTATAAAGACTAGTATAAGAAATGAATGCAACTATAGTCCACCGGGATCAGGAAACCGACCTCCATCCAGGTATCAATACTAAGTTCTAACCATTAACCTATTGGAGTCCGTACCGTTCACCTGACCAGCTATCACCCACATTTACGTTCCATTTTACCGTTTAATATCCGTAACACTCCGTTACACTTTTATATGAATACGATCATCAAAAGCAGGTGTACTTTAATACGCGGCCAATGTCGCGTGAAATGACTTGTATTATGGATCGGTCTAATTTCGATTAAAAAGTGTATTAGTGCTATTTATGTGCTGACTAGTTACGTCTGTTTACGTCCTTAAAAATTTTGACAGTATGTAAGAAATTATGCTATTAAATAAAATTGTCGGCCCATCTCGACACTCACCGAAGAGGTCTCAAAAAATGTCCAAGGCGAAGATATACGAACACGTATTGAAAATAGAGCAAAAAAAACTATCTCGAATTAAATAAAAAATTTAATCAAGCACATTAAACGTCCCAACAATATCAATATAGTAAATTCTTCACGTTTGTCATTGACCCCGTTATTCTATATGCATAGTATTTTTTATCATTTACTAGCGGACCCGGCAGACTATGTTCTGCCTCTTATTATTTACTTCTATTATTCTATATCATCCCCGTTCCCGTTGCTGTTCTTGTTACCGTTATTCTATATGCATAGTATTTTTTATCATTTACTAGCGGACCCGGCAGACTATGTCCTTTATTTAAGCTCTAATTTTATTTTTTGTATATTCCTTAGTTACACGAAAAGTTTTATTATAAAGATAATAAATATGACTCTTCAATACCTCCCACGTAAATTGTTGTAAATCTAAATTCCCACCCTTACAGAAGACCATTACTAACAACTTAGTTGTAATATAACAGTCACTTTTTAATAAATAATTGCATAACTATACGATAATGTAACCGTCTTTATTGAATATATAATTGTATACACAAATGTGTTATATAATGACGATTTCATTTCAATTTACATGTTTGTAACGCTATATTGTCAAGTTGGGAATTTGGGGTTACAACAATGTACGTGGGAGGTATCGTTTTGGAATTTATTTAACAATTACCTTTATTGCGTACCAGATATTCATGTTTAAGAAAAATAAATTTGTGTTTCTGGCACTAAGATTTATGTACCCGTAGATACTATGTATTGCTTCGTTAGCGTTTATTTTAATTTGTTATTTCGTATGAAAGCGTAATAGGGAAACTGACATGCATTATAATATCGGTTCGGACTTTCTAAATAAAGAAGACTTTTTCTCGAGGTTGTGTTGTGCGTGCGTGCGTGCGTGCGTGCGTGCGTGCGTGTGTGTGTAATTCTCTATATAATTTGTCAAACTATCAAAATTAACGGAAGGGATAAACAACTTTATAGATTAATAAGTAGTTTTTTCATTATATGAATGTATATAAAAAAATATTTATGCTATGAATGTGTATTTGAAAGCAGAAAAAAGTACTATACGTCAAGAGAATTAAGAATATGGCGAAGAAGACCAGCAGATATTGCCATTTTTTTTATTAAATTCTAGCAAAATATTGCTTGGGTAAAACTCTTTCGTAAAGGTATTGTTAATTACCTTGCTTAATTCTGATGTAATGATAATATTGAAGTTCCTGTTCATCTCTCCGTCCCTCGTTGGCCATTTCATCAATGCTTTGCTATTAATAATCGTGAGTCGCGACGATATAGCCCATCACGCAATATTATAAAGTATACATGTGTGTGTAAATCGTTTGGCATTGGTGTGCGTGAGGTTTCACTTTAATAATTTAATATATTTATAATGCATATTTTATAAAAATGTTAGCATTCCCACAACCTCCGCTATGTAAATTATAATTATTGGACCACCAAGAGGCTGGCGGTCTGTCTCGTATCTTTTTCTTGGTGCTGATGGATAGCACTGTCCTTACGGAGGAGGAGAACGATACGATAGGAGATACAATGACTTATTACTATTTTTGGTTAAGCAACTAAGTGATGTCAGAACTATAGGTAATCCATTACAAATATAGAAACCAACGCAGTTCATGAATCTCCTGGAGTTTTGAAAGCCTTAGGAGTATGTGAATTATTTTTCCTTATATATTCTTTATCACTCATCTGTTAATACAATGGCTTACATTAAAATTTTTCGCGCCCTTAAGCCTAAACGGCTTGTCTGGGCACTGCACATTCTTCCCAAATACCATAATCTATCTTAAACTATGTGCCTACGCGGGTCCAATAGTATCAAAATATAAATAAGCTTACCGTTAAATGTTGAAAAAGCCACGCCCGCAGGATATTGGTGGCGACCTTGGGGAAGATGCCCCGTTTCTTTTGGTTTTTCTTGCCGTTCGTGTCATCATCCTCTTCCCCCGTGCCTTCTCCGGAACCGATACTCGCGTTACTGGCGTCACCTATGACAAAGAGACAGACATTAATATAGCTATCAAAGGTAATTAGTATCATATTATAGTTGGACTTACTCATATTCGTATTGTGTACAAGACTGAACACATTCCACAATTGTCAATATTTTTTCTCACACTCATTGTATATGTATAAGAATGTATCCTAATATTAAATATTTCAGTACCATCATACTTTTAATAACCTGATTGTAAGTGGTTACCGTCGCCCATTGACATCTGCAGCATAAGGGGTGCTGATGCGTTTCCTGCCTTGGCTAAAATGAAAGTACTAAAAGTAAGAACTTCAGATGGCCAAGGGTTCAGAAACTAAAAATATAAAAATGCTCTCGCACCGTATAAAAAGGTTACGGTTGCAACTTTGATTTATACCGCCAAGTAGCACTTGATATATTGGTTAGAGCACGGAGCGGTAAAAATAGGAATTTGGGATAGTTCAACAATGACCGTGAAAGTTTACGGCACAATGTTATTAGATTGGTGGGCATACCTATCGTGACCGCCACGTCGAATCCGCGCCTGATATGGATAGGAGGTACATACAGAAATTTGGAATTTTTTCAGGGTCAGTTCAGCATTTGCTTCTAGTTACGGTAATACATATGAGGAGGTCGTACCTCAAGAGTGGCCAGGTGATAAATAGGTGATCAGTTCTAAAACTGAAACATCTGACATCCTCCATGATTCGGAAGGCACGTAAAACAGTGGGTCCCGATTAATGCCATTGAGTGATATTAGTTTTCGCAGGGATTGTGGTGGTTCCAGGGATGACTTCGTACGGCAGATAGGCATTCATAACTCGCCCCACAGCCTCTGCAATTCAAGCGGACCCCGGTACTAGACCGGGATAACTTTCAGAAGAAGATATAACACAAAATGCAACTGTAGCGCTACTTTATACAGCTAAGTCTTGGTTTCACAGATGTCGTTTCTACCTAACCC
>JANCMC010031643.1:0-11717 GCA_024363005.1 Charaxes varanes | reverse complement strand
ACAAAACACACATAAACTATCCCTAAATGCCTTCAATAATAATAGATGCCTCTGAATACAAATTCATATTTAAAGAAATGTAACTTCTGCAATTAACCGCTTGAAATTTATATGCCCTTAAATTAGCAATACTTACTTTTTATGCTTTCTTCATGTCGAACTCGTAAGAGTAACAAAATATCAACTTTATTGGGTACTCCTTTGTAAAAAATGTTCGCCTGATAGACACATTTTCTTACAAAATAGGGCCCCGAAAGCTTATAAATCACCACAAAGAGTCGCATGAAAAACTGAAACCAAACAAAAAATACAATAAACTGAAATTAGAGTAACAAGTCGGATTTACCCCCAAGTAACTTCGTTTCGTCACGCGACGCGGCTGACACCGGGACGTAACCTCCTTTCAGAGCCCATAACTTTTTTATTACGAAATGAACCGTTAAATAACAGCACCCTGTGTAGGGGACTTCAATCAAAATATCTATTTGACTTCAATCAATCCTCTTAGGCTTCATATTACAAGGCATTGAATCAAAATATGATACCTTTATGGCTTTAATAAATGTAATATAATATTATCTTTTTATTTAATATTGGATTCTCCTCTGGATCCAAATATCTCATCAAATCAAATAGTGATACCTTAATGGCTTTATTAAGAGATATTTAACATCACCATATTCAGTCCTGAGGCTTATGCCATCCGCTGGGCATAGGACTCATTTCTTTTACGTCACTATCGCCCCTATCTTTTGCCAGTCGCAGCCAGCTATCTCTTGTCATTCTCTTTATGTTGTCCACCCATTGGACAACCTGGATTGGAAAAAAAGAAACATCTTTGATTCAATATATACATATATTCGACTTCAATACCCGCTTTCCATTAGATTTTTTTACACCTTTCGACCGAATTCCATACAGTCTCGATTAAATTCCTAATCCTTTAGTTATTTTATCACACTAGTACAATTTCTTTAACTAAGGTGCATGAAAAAGGGAAATGATATATGCACGTAAATCGGTAATAGGTTTATTTGAAAAATGATATGCACTTTTAGGGCTCTGTGTATCTACAATCGTACCAGTTTTTACGATAAGGGACTTGACCAAGCAGCTACTGTCTTCATCTAATCAATATAATTCAAGGTTTCGATCCGACCCGAGAGACGCAGGAAGTAGTCCGTTTATCTTTCTATTCTAACAACTGCGGCCACACGAGAGATCGGTAACACGGTCTTATCTCAAATTGACCGGAGTAATCTAAATCGACAGAACGTCATTTGTCGTCTTGGATATGGAGTTTGGAGAGCGCTAGTACGGTGCTATTCATCTATTTTTTTTTTGTCATAGGACTGTGCTTATATAAGTCTATTTTTTATTTCATAAGGGCTAAAAGAGTAGGCGGTACACGCCCATAGACAACTTTACTACAAGAATGCTAGTAGATATCAGGTGCCAAGTTTTAAAGAAAGAGAAAAATATAATGTAGCTTTCTTTCAGTCCAAAGATCAATGCAATGAGATTTCTTAGTAGAGAGTAAGGAAGATTATAGAGAATATTTCTCTTCTTGAAGCTACTTGAGTCGTAGAGTCAAAGGGACTTGGTGTGAGACAGGAAATTAGATATCATTAAAGCGTTTGTAATTATTCTTCTTTTTTTCCTATTCTTTTCGTTGGCGGATGAAGGCCTTCGTGCCGTTATTCTGCGTCTCTCTACAGCTAATTCTAAAAAATATATAGCTCAAAATTGATCACGCTCTAGTATTTCGCTCCGAAACTTGTAATATTCTAAACGAGAAGCGCGAAATGTAGCTCCAGAGAATAAATGAGCTGTCTTCGTACCAATAAAAAGGGTACGCAAACATCTTGATTAGACCAACAGTGGAAACTTACCTTCGACTGCATTATTGAAGAAGACAGTGTCACGACTCGAATGTTCCCAGTTTATTATTTATACAGAGATTCCTTGGTCACATGAACAACTTGCATAAATAATTAACTGTACTTTATTTACGTAATGAATTAAGTTTATTACAGAGTTTCATTTAAGTGTAATTTATCCTCCATTTATTAGTTACCTTCCCTTTGAATAAACATCAGATGATTGTGCCCCATACTTGTAGATGATAAATCATTAGATTGGTACTTAATTTACAATCAGTCCATTATTTATACAGTTTTTCCTTGGTCATATGAATAAGTTGCGCAAATAAATAATTGCACTTTATTTACGTATTGAATTAAGTTTATTACAAAGTTTCCTTCAATTGGAATTTATTCTCCGTTTATTAGTTTCCTTCACTTGGAATAAATATCAGATGATTGTGCTACATATTTGTGGATGATAAACTATTTGAGTGGTATTCAGTTTACAAACAGTTCAATATTTATACAATTTTTCCTTGGTCACATGAACAAGTTGTATAAATAAATAACAGTTCTGTATCTGTGTAATGAATTAAGATTATTCGCAATAAAGAACAGAGTATTATGTCAAATGTATATTTATTAATGACTTTTTCAGTAAATGGAATGAAAGCTGGAAAATGTAAAGAAGGAGAATTTCACATTGTTACCATGAATGAATTAGCGCAGGGGTATATAGTGGGCAGTAAAAGGGCCGTGTTAAAGGAAATTTACTCTTTCAATCGCCTCTGAAGACAATGCCGCCTAAATTGTTTAATTTACATCCGATACAACCGACTAAAAAGGTGACATGCGCCGACACATCGAAGGGCTAGAGCTGTCCTCAAATAGTTCAAGAGAGAGCTCTAAAAATATATATCAATTTGAATACTACAGGTGTAATTAGAGTTTCTGAGTTTCTGTTATAAAAGGGTTTAAAGTTTTTATATCAGTAGGTCCTCCTATAGTAATGCTACAGAACTAACAAAATATAATAAATATGTGGGACAATTTAACAATTAAGGTAGGGTTTCCAATACCATAAATATCGAAAAGAGTGAGCGCAGTGAGAGTCCAGCGAAGTCGGGATTAGAACCGAGCACCTTACGGATTATCGTCAACGCTTCCACCATTGAGTCATCAAGTGTTATGAATGTAATGCAAAATGTAATAAGATAGAATGTATAATAGATAGGGGAATCCTTGGAATCACATCAAATGGCTTCAAAAATCACGACAATTCTATATAATTTGATTGGTCCGTTGGCGCATTTGACAGTGACCCTGCCTTCTTTCTGTCTGGGCGTATATGTATATAACTATGTATTTATATATTTACAAAATCTATATCAGTCGGCTGTTACTTACAATACAGTCATAAAGTAAACTTTAGGAACTTGTGTTTATAGTCCTATATATTTATTAATTTATTCATATTTTAAAAGAGGTAAAGTTTGTCCTGTTCTGGGTTATCTCCGGTTATAGTGATGCGATTATAAAAATTATTTCACTCTTAGAAAGATATATCATACTCAAGGTACTTTTTATTTTGGTAAATATATATGTAAAAAAAAAACGATTAAAACCGAGATAAGAACATACTCATTTCATAAAGGCCAGCAATGCATCTGTCTCCAGTCTTTAGTTTGGGAAAGGTAACCAAACTGTGTAATTACCTATTCAAAAAATTACAAAAGCAAATGCGATTCAATAGGTGCCAAAATCATGGTCACCCTTTGTGTTAAGTAATCCAAATGCGATAACAGATAGGTACTTACTAAGATTGAGTATTGTTTGCAAGATTGTTGAGAACAAAAGACTGAGTTACAAGGGGTTTTAGGGCCTTTCCAAATATTGTCTAAGGTACGGAAAGTATGACCATTTTTTCTCTCCATAAATGAAGAGCCGGCCCCAGGTAAATTTTAGGACGGAGTGAGATCCAATTATAGCGCTTGCCCTGTTTATATTTTTTGATATAAAACATATTAAAAATAATCGCATATAAATCGCCCGTAGCTGTGGCGCCCCCTGGGACTCGGCGCTTGGAGCGACCGCTCCGTTCGCTGCATGGTAGGGCAGGACCTGCAAAAATGCCATATTTGTCTATACTCTATACTAATACATATATGAAATTGAAGAGTTTGTTTGTTTGCTTGAACGCGCTAATCAAGAACTACTAGTCCGATTTGTAACATTCTTTCAGTGATAGATAGCCCATTTATCGACGAAGGCCATAAGCTAAATATCATCACGCTAAAATTGAATCTATTTTTTTTTTACCAAATTTTACGCGGGCGAAATCGCGGACAGCTAGTTTTCTATAAAAGTGTTGTTCAAGTCTTACTAAGATTAATAAACAACTAAAAAAGGTTGAGATTCATTTATTATGACTATATTGTATAAAACGGACACAAAGTACTTAAACATTAGTAAGCGACCAAATACAAAAAAAAAAAAATTACGAGTACGAATTACGAGTAAATACAAAAAAAAATTGTATTTAGCTAGCAGTTCCCCGCGACTTCGTCCGAGTTAAAATAAACTTGTGAGAGCCCTTAATCAGGCCCTATACATAAATCGGTTCTTGGCAGATGTCTACTAGTAAACTGCCTCCTTGCTAAATTTCATCTTTGTATATCACGCAGTTTGCGAGATTCCGTGGTAGGCGAATATTCGATTTTCGACGGAACCCCTCGTATAATTTAGATGAGATGATAGATATATTTCTATAATTAATAACCTATTTTTTACCAATAGCAGTTAATCAAATGTTATGTTAATCCACGGACTTAACTGTAATTCCTTTAATCCCCGTGAATTACAGTCGTTCGTAGGGCTATAAGCAATCTTATCAATGATTAGTTTATACGTACTCGTACAACAAAAAATGAGCCGGAACAACGTTTTTGTGATTAGTATGCATTTGGACAAAATAAATGTGTCTCCGTAAATAAAGGTATGGCGATGTCATTTTTGACTTCTCTGTATGGTAACAATATCGTAACTTTTGATGTTAATTTTTTTATCAGACAATGGTAAATATAGGGTAGAGCATTGGTTCCCAAAGTGGTCCAAGTGGCCCCTCAGGGGCCTACGGGAGACTCAACGAAGGTCTAACATGCAGGTTTATAACTCGTAAGCGGATGTCAAGGAAAACGTATCTGCTTTCGATAGTGAAGAACTAAAATGTTGGCAATTTTCTAAATGCAATAAGTGGAAGGTATGGTACAAGGAGGCAACGATGTCCATCAGTATCATTGTACCTCCTTGTACCTTGAGTAGATGTCAAAAAAGTAAAGTTGGATGGAACCACTTTTTTGATTGACCAACTTTACTTTTTTGACACCATTAATTATTAATGAAACAACTAGTTCTCACTTTTTTCGTCAATTCGTAGTTGAAATTTGGCCGTAACACAAATTTCTACACTTAGATCTAGATAATCTTCACGTTCTGTTTCGAGTTTTTGAAACATGATATAAATGTAGCATGAGGTCCACCGGAATCAACTAAATTTTGGAAGTTGTCTTTGAGAAAAATTGTCTGGGAAACTCTGGTTAAGATGATGAACCCAAAAACATAAAACTTTTAGCGTAATAACAGATTAACGTTATTAGATAATTATTGTGTTGCGAACCCGCAGCTCAAAATAGTTATTACTGCTTAATCACTTGCAATACTGTTAGTATCATACTGTTAGTTATATATAAAGAATAATAAAAGTCATCTGAATGGGCAGCCGTATTAGACAAAATAGTTAAAAAAATTATGCCGGACCCAGATATAGCTTCACTTGAATGATCATGTAGTGTGGCCGGGGACTATGCAGTTGCGCAAAGTTTTCTAGTACTTTTTAGACTTCAAGGGCAAAAATGTACAAACACTTTAAGCTATGTCTGGCTCCGATATTGTGGACTTTGTTTTGTAATGTTGACTTGGGAAGAAGTGACAAAAACATTGAAGAACGCCATCTATTGACAGACTCTGGAACTTTTAAGTAAGTGCGATTTTCTGAACGACAACACTGAAAATAATCTTTATTGGTATTTTTTTTTAAATATATGGTATGCTTATTTTATCTTGATGTATTTTCTTTTTATAAATTGAACTTTACCTTTATTCTGAAATCCTATTCTGAGCTTCTTACATAACATTGGCATGTTTTTGAAGGAAACTAGAGCCATCTAACGAAGGAATGGTGTAAATTTAAATTGCTGTCTTGTCCTTGTATTAACTGTATGCCGTAGGTATAGTAGATTATTGTGTATTGAGAAAATAATAAAAGTAGCTTTTAGCTAAATATGTATTTACTAAGTCAGATGCAGACGCAATTATTATTTATTAAAACCAAAATAATACCTTTAAGGAGCGAATTTACAAATTTCGACTTACTACAGATAAGCAATTATTTGTATGTGTGAAATATCTCTTATTTACTATAAATCTAAGGTATAACGTATGTTTTTAATATTAAAAAACTGAATCATTTTTCATCATATAAATAATTATTTTTGACAATTTAATGATCTTTGCATAATAACTAAAATATAAATAAAAGAAAAGTTATAATTAAATAAATTAATTTATTTAATTTGGTAACACACATATTCAATAGGTGATCATACACAATTAAAATAAATTATCAGTCTTAACAGATAATATCACAATAGTAAAATTCCAGAAAAACATCAAAGAGCTTAATCCACTTCTTCCACGGTTGGGCCGGCGCCGTGAGGACCACCAGGATGTCCAGGAGTACCGCCTCCAGCGCCATGAAGTTTGCTCATGATGGGCGAGCAAACTCTTTGGACTTCCTTCAATCTATGTTCATACTCTTCTTTTTCGGCTAACGTGTTGTTGTCCAGCCAGCGCAAGGCTTCGTCGCACTCGCTGCGAGCACTGTTTTTGTCGGCCTCTGACAACTTTTGTCCAGCATCATCGAGAGCCTGTCGGACGCTGAAAATATAAGTCTCCAGTTGGTTACGAGCAGCGACCCTCTGCCTTTGCTTTTCATCCTCTTCCTTGTAACGTTCAGCCTCTGATAACATGCGGTCGATTTCAGCCTGAGACAATCTACCTTTGTCGTTTTTGATAACTATATTTTTGCTGCGACCAGTGCTGTTTTCCTTAGCTGACACATTGAGGATTCCGTTAGCGTCGAGGTCAAAAGTGACGTCAATTTTAGGAACGCCTCGCGGAGCTGGAGGGATGCCGGTTAAATCAAAGTTACCCAACAGATTGTTATCTTTCGTCATTGCTCTTTCGCCTTCATAAACTTGTATAGTAACTGCAGGCTGGTTGTCAGAGTAAGTAGTAAAAGTTTGAGATTGCTTGCAAGGAATTTTAGAGTTACGTTCGATAATCTTTGTCATAACCCCACCGGCTGTTTCTATACCCAAAGATAGTGGTGCAACGTCCACTAATAAGACATCCTGAATCTTAGAGTCAGTCTCACCGCTTAAGATAGCTGCTTGCACGGCCGCACCGTACGCCACGGCTTCATCAGGGTTGATTGACAAGTTAAGCTTTTTACCACAGAAGAAATTCTGTAATAAGTTTTGTACTTTCGGAATGCGCGTTGAACCGCCTACAAGCACTACGTCATGTATTTGGCTCTTGTCCAATTTCGCATCTTTGAGAGCTTTTTCAACAGGCTCCAAAGTACCACGGAATAAGTCAGAGTTAAGTTCCTCGAATCTGGCCCGAGAAACTCTTGTGTAGAAATCGATTCCCTCGTAAAGTGCGTCAATTTCAATTGAAGCTTCAGTGCTTGAAGATAATGTGCGCTTGGCGCGCTCGGCGGCTGTGCGTAGGCGCCTCAAGGCGCGTGGGTTTGCGCGCAAATCTTTCTTATATTTACGATTAAATTCGTCAGCGAGATGATTCACCAGCCTGTTATCAAAATCTTCGCCTCCTAAATGGGTATCACCAGCTGTAGATTTGACCTCGAACAGAGAACCTTCGTCGATGGTCAAAACGGAGACGTCGAAAGTCCCGCCACCGAGATCGAATATTAAAACGTTGCGTTCCCCTTTTAAGTTCTTATCTAAGCCGTAAGCCAAGGCTGCCGCAGTGGGCTCATTAATAATCCTTAAGACATTCAGTCCTGCAATTGCACCCGCGTCTTTGGTGGCTTGCCTTTGGGAATCGTTAAAGTAAGCTGGAACTGTAATGACAGCATCCCGAATGGTGGTCCCAAGATAAGCCTCCGCGGTTTCCTTCATTTTTGTCAAAACCATACTGCTAATTTCTTCAGGAGCAAATTTCTTTACCTCCCCCTTGAACTCGACCTGAATTTTTGGCTTACTGCAATCATTGATTACTTTGAAAGGCCAGTGCTTCATGTCCTGCTGGATTTTTGGATCGTCAAATTTACGTCCAATTAACCGTTTTGCGTCAAAAACCGTGTTGTTTGGATTCAATGCCACCTGATTCTTCGCTGCATCACCAATCAAACGCTCTGTGTCAGTGAAGGCTACATATGAAGGTGTAGTACGATTGCCCTGATCATTGGCGATAATTTCTACGTTTCCATGTTGCCAAACCCCAACACAGGAGTAAGTTGTGCCTAAATCAATTCCAATAGCAGGCATTTTTCACACTTATTATTACACTCGTATAATATATTAGGACTTCTATCAAATATCACTCGTAAACTTTGCTTTGGTTTCAACAAACTCGTCTGAACTCTCTTGTATTTCGAATTATTCTGATTTTACGCGCCAAGCATCCCGTTTATATATTAAACGAATAGGGACCTAGATGGTTCCACTAGAATCGAGAAAGAACCAATCACTTTGTCCCGTTTGTCGAAGTTTCTAGAAGTTTGAGAATGGACCAATCAAAATGCCTTATTTAATCGCGTCATAGGAAAAAGGGACGACTATATCGGAAAAGAGTAGCATAATGTTCCAAGCTCAGAAATTTTCCCACATGTCGGAGAAAATAATTGTAGAACTAGATATCTCGTAAGTTTACCTTTGATGAATAGAGATCAATTTCTTTCTTATAAATAAAATAGCATATGACCCAAAATATTAAAAATAAATTGACATTCATATAATTCTTATTTCATAATTAATTTACCATATAATCAGTTACATAGAACTTACTTGTATTTGTACATAGAATATAGTAGAACATAAAATAAAGAACTAGAAATAAATTGGCTGTATATTTGAATTTTTTGCTGAAAATACAAAAGGGATGATAACTTTATAATATTCATTATTTTAAAAAATATGAGTGGGAAAATGTATACTTTACTGGTCACACGATAGAAAGCTCCAGAATAGACGCGAAGATTGTTAGACAGAGAAGGCGTGTATTTATTACGTGCGTCGGAAAGAGACATACCGTTCCCATACCCGGTGCGCTTGGTGCGTACATTTATGGCTATTGTATATTATTGATCGAGGTTCAAGGGACAAAGCTAAAGAGTACCAGAATAATCTGGAAATTCTTGAAATCTATTATTAGCTAAAAAGCTAAAATGGTCCCGTTATTAGGACTTTAATATTATGCTTTACGTATTATTTGTTTAATTCTGAATTTTAAAGTATTTTCTGAAAAAAAATGACAGACGTCTCTTGCGAAATATGACATCAAAGATGTTAGTTTTAAACATTTGGCCAAAAACTTCTCGATTCTGGGGGTCATAAATTCTTCATTTGGATAGGTACTATAAGTACGACATTTTTATCATTTATTGCCTAAAAACCAAACATATCTAATTTTAGTTGTGGAATTCAGTTACAGAAATATACTACTGTGAATGTATCGTGCCTGACCTTGCATCTTAAGAACAAGAGGACATAAATGATGTCATGATATTTATCGCTGTGATAATGGAACCTAGCCAATTCCAGAATATCATTATTACTATTTCATCTCCAGTCGCAATTGCCCTCAATCTTATTTGTGGTTAGGCCACGATATTATTGATGTGAGAATTGCGACCCTACAGGAGGATGAATTTGATGAGATTATTTTAGAAAAATAACGCTTTGCTTGCCCCTCTGATGATGAACTTTTTTTTGTATTTTAAAGAATACTAGGATTTTTCTTAGTTTATTTATATAGATAAATTAAATATAAAAAGACCTTGTTTGCGAGGTATATAAATAAGAGGTCATTACAGTAAGACATTCTATGTGGGTGGTGTGGTTTCATTTTTTAATAACTATTATTATTATTTTAATTAATAAGCATTAAGTTAGCTTAATAATTCACTGAAGCATTTAATACTGAGCGCGGACAAATATAGCGTATTCATAGAAATTGCTAGAAATCAATGTTTACTTTAACCGTTCAAGTTTGTGATTTTTAACCGACTTCAAAAACGGGAGAGTTTCTCAATGCGACTGTATTATTTTTTTTTGTATATATGTTACACATTTACTCCGCCATGGATTGCTACTTTTATATTTGGTAAAACATATTTCAGAAGTGGTAACATATAAATCTTTATCAAAATCGGTAAAGTAATTTTTGAGAAATCAAGAAAATTCTAAAAATTATTGTACGTATAGGATCTCCAATCTTCCCGTGTCCAGGACAGATGTGACTCTGTCGAAACGTCGGAAAAATTATAAACAAGATACGATCGCGATATTACTTGAGTCTTAAATAATTATACGTAAAGGATCGTTTTACCTCTATAATGTTTTGGTTTACTTCGTAACCTCACTTATCATTAGAGTAGTACGTTTAGTTGCCCTACCCATATCATATATAGACGAATTACATCTACTCTCCCCAAAAAATTTAAAAATTATCTATTTTTAAATAAAAAACAAACCGAAAAATAATTTTAATTATTGTTTTGACTTTTAGTACCATTTGCATGGGTTTAGTCGAGATGCTTTTTCGCTTGGTGTTTTTTGAGGGCGGTATTATTTTTATTTAAAAATAATATACCTATTTATGTTTGTTAATGTTGCACACTACATTGGTGGTGGTCTTCTTTTGTGAAATATACTTGGCTAAAAAAAAAACTCCTATCGCATTTGTTAAATATTTCATTTATTTAAGGATCTTAAGCATTTAGTACATAAAGACCACAGTCAACTTTATTTATTTCTTTAAAATTTAATCGTACATACAGACAAAAATAATGACATTTCTTGTCACAACATATTGTTACTCTAATACCGGAGCCAGACATAGCTCAAAGTGTTTGTACATTTTTGTCTTTGAAGACTATAATGTACTACAAAACTTTGTGAAGCTACACAAAGTCCCCGGTCACACTACACGATCATTCAAATGAAGCTATGTCTGACTCCGGCATAATGCAAAGTTCCCAAAGGTGGTCTATCGCTTAAAGGGGCTCTAATCGATTTCTTTAATAATATCTAAAGATGATCGAGAGATCTTTAACATGAGGTAAGAGATAAAAACTAAACATCGAGATGTTATTATTTCTAAAATTCTTATTTTAATATAAGTTGAAATTATTAAGATTTAGTTAAGAACAACAAAATAATCTTTGAACTGCCTGCTTGTAATTTTACGAATAACCAAACGAAACCTAATACGCAGCATTCTTTTCTTAAGCGTATAGAGTAAAGTGCTGACATCTATCCAGTATAAAATCATGTTCGCTTTGTAAAATTCACACTAGATGGCAGCTTAAAAAATCAATTATTTTGGGCTTGCTTATGAGACGTGACATATTTTTTATTTAATTTATTTAAATATATAGTATAATTCTAATATACACAAAAAATTTATAAGTAGTATGCCAGTCAATTTAGATATTCGAGTTTCCATTAATTGGCATACAACAAAAAAATTGATAGCATTGTTAAA
>JANCMC010031408.1:19092-67809 GCA_024363005.1 Charaxes varanes | reverse complement strand
AAAGACTTTGTTGTAATTGAAATAAAAATCAATAAGTTTTATTTTTACGAGATAAAAGACGCGACTCTTTTAGATGTGTCTCTCCCATAGTGTGAAAATATACCAGATAAATTAATATTAAACAGAAAGATGTCTTGTTATTAGGTATACCAGATTGCCATGTCGCAGTAAGACAAGAGAAACTAGATTTTTGTCTACACATAATGGCGAACTTTTACTTTAACTCGTAGCCATCTTAGGCAGCATGATTATTAACATGTGAAAATACAATAGAAAAGCACAAATACAGTACCATTACATTACATACAAAAAATATATTTATAGGTCACAATATTTGTAGAACTAGCGAAAGTCAAATTATTATTTATATATTGTATTATCAAAAGGGTAAGAAGTTTTGTTTATTTTATTGGAAAACATTTCGAATAGCTTTTTAGGATTTGTGTTTTTGTTAAGAAATTTTGGAAGAGTTTTGGTTAGTTTTTGTTGAAATAATAATGGATTTGCTTGTATTCCATTTATAGTAACGGTAGATGCTCTTAGATAATCCATAAAAACTTCGTTTGCCATTAAAAATTTTTTTTGGTAAGAGCTCTCATATTGAAACTTATTTACGAGAGAGTAGTTTGGAGACCATTTTTAATGACAAAAGCAAACCGACCGAGGTTAAACCCTAACGTTCGTCAGCGACGACACATCCAGAAGGCTTGCAGATGCGTTGCCGGTCTTCAATAAAGGAGTAGTAAAACAGTAATAAGAACGCAGCGCCTTAGACCGCTCGGCCATCCTGACTTACATGTCTACGATAATTTAAGACAACTGATAGAATTTTTTTAAAGGTACTTTGTATAGCTTTTTAGTTATTTTGTATTCTATAAAAAATTTAGCTACATATTAATTTGAATGTTCCAATCTCAAATTTGATTATGTTTTTAAATTTAATGGAATGAAAAACACTAATTAAAAGGGGCAAGAATTAAAATATATGTTTTCTTGTTTTCTGTGATATTAGAAAAGTAGTAAATTTCTTTTTATAGGTAAAGCGGGCAAACGAGCAAACGTATCAACTGAGATCAGGTGATCAACGTCGCCCATAGACACCTCCAGCACCAGCAGAGCTGGTAGTGCGTTGTCGGCAATATATGAAAAATACCAAATGTGGAAGCTGAACTTTGGGTCGTTTTTTTGAAAATATTCAGATTTTTCTATAAGTCATATAAATGGACAAAATCTCTTATCAAACATAGACATTTTTCAAGATTCATGATACTCAAAATTCAAAATTAGATTTTGTATGATTTCTTAACTTGTAAGGTTGTACAGATCGTGGGGGTTCCGAGGATGACGTCAGATGGCATCTGGTACCTTGACTCGCCCCACAACCACATCCTCGGACCTCTTATTTACAATCATATACCAAAACATATGATTGAAACAATCGAAATAACTTCATTTAAACATAAATTAAAAAAGTTTCTTGTAAAAAAATCATACTATAGTATTAATGATTATTTAATAAAAACAGCGCCGTGTTTTCTTTTCAATTCCCGCGAAAATTTTTCATTTTTTCGTTATTTTCATTTTGCCATAAAAGGCAACGAGCGTGCAGCATACAGCCCGTGGCCTACTGATGAGTGAACCTTTTATTTTATATTAATAAACTGTATGCTGACGCCGACGTTTAAAAACAAACAAATAATAAAATGGCATTTCAATATCATTAATCGCTTCGTTAAATATTATTAAAATACACAATTTGTTGCCGTAATGCCGCTTTTATCGAATTAGAAGCGGAATAAGTCGTAAATGACAAAACGTTCTGCCATTTCCCAAAAATCTGCTTTTTTTGAGTTAGGTCACTTTATGATAAAGCGTGCGTTATAAATATATTGAAAGACACGTTAAATTTATAACACCCCCTTTTTGCGTCGGGGGTTAAAAACAACAAATAAGAAGAAATAGACAATCCTACAGAACTTAGAAAGATAATTCAAAAGAAGAGTATTAAAATATGGTTGTTAACGTTAGCAATAGATACATGCGTTTTGTTAAGAAAGTTTTATGTCCTGTTTGGGAACGAATAATTGCAGCCATGTCGCTAAATAAGGTTGGCAGCATTGCGATGTCTCCAACTTCCGGTAGAGTGTCGTCTTAATATTTCTCGGTGAAAACTGGGACAGTCTGAAAATAATCATTGTTTGAGCCACAGTTTTCATTGTTGTTTGTCATATTGGTACTTTGATTTATTAAATAAACTAGTTAAATTGTATTACTGCTCTTGGTATAGTCTTACGAGTCATTGGGTTGTACGATAGCTTCGTAACACGACCAGATGTCAGAACAATTGTCGTCTCGTGGAGATTGTCCAACATTATATGTTAGTTCGGACTCGCTGCATTAGACTCGCTTGTGGAGGTACAGCCTTAGTATAAAGGAGGGTGCGGGCGCAAGGGGGTACCTGCTTTTGTGTTCGCGGCTTTATCTTCTACCAGCGCAAACAGTCTGCCGCCTGGCCTTCTGAACGGATTGCATTAATTTCGCTTACGTTTTGCGCTTTGTGGCACAAGATTGGCTTCCTAACGACGAACTTTAATGGAAATTGGTATTCGATGTAATATTAATGAATGTAAGTATTATTCCTATATGTAAAGTGGAGCCTCAATAGCTCAACGGTATAAGGTATGGACTAAAATCCGCAAGGTATCCGGTTCAAACTCCCCTGCCGTTGGGGTATTGTCGCACCCACTCCTAATACAAGCTTGTAATTTAAGTTTAGTAGGATAGGAAAAGGGAATATTAGACATACCTAAAAAGTATTCCTAATATTATTTTTTTTAAACGAAAAAAAGTTTTTACCTAAAACCTGGAATGTTTGTAAGATAAAATCAATTTATATACAGCCACTATATAAACATTAACCTTTATTGAAAATCATTTGAAAATTGTATAAGCTATTTTAAAGATTAATCCAGATAAACTGACGTCAAATTTACACTATCGCTCTTTTATTGATAAATAAAGTGGTTAAGAACGTGTCAAGACAAGCTTGTCAAGACAAGATATAGTGTGGCCGGGGACTTCTGTGTAGCTTCACAAAGTTTTGCTGTACTTTGTAGTTTTCGAGGACAAAAATGTACAAAGACTTTGAGCTATGTGTGGCTCTGACATTATATAGAAGGGTTCTGTATCCGATACGCGATAAAGATATGTGTTAAATAATTTTAAAAATTGTTTTAAGATTTTGCTCGAAATATTTTTTTTAATGAATTTTAGCATGTCTTTTTTTATAACAAGGGGCAGATGAGCAGGCTGTTCATCTTAAGTCCCTTAGGTGAACCGCTGCCCATGAATATCTGCAGAAACAGAACCAACCAGAAGGCTTGCACATGCTTTGCCAGCCTTTAAGAGGGGTTAAGGCCACTGGAAACTCTCATAAACCGAACGAAACAGCAATACCATCACTTGACGTGACATCGTTTCCGTCACGTCGATCTTCTGAAATTTCGCCCCGTCATCAACAGGAAGAGTCGTTTGTGGGTCAACAGTACAGTGACCCGTGCTCGTAATCGACACCGTATTCGCAATTGAAAATAATATGTGTACACCTTTCTACTGATCTTTGTCATTTACGTTTCGCCCTCGTCACCTGGATTTGACAAAGATTTGTTTTGTGTAGACTCTCGTCTTAATATATTTATTGAATATGAGTCCTTACTGGCTCACGTAACTACACAGTTAAGGGTACCGTCCAGTCCCTCTGCATTCAGCATAAAGCCGCCCGGATTGACAGTGACCGCTAATACTGGTTTTTATGAGACATGAATTGCATTATCTATGGATTCTACGCTATCTATAGCATTTGTATAACAAACACTACACTAGGAATTGACTGTCCCGTGCATCATCTCTTAGGAACCAGTTGCCACCATGCTCATTTAGGGCAACGCATCAGCTAGCCTTCTGGTAGTGCAATTTGCAACGAGCGTCCGTAGTAGCCCAGGAGAACCGTATGTCCGTTTGCTTCTTATATATAAAAATATGGCCTAGTTAGGTTTCATGATTGTTTAGAATTGGCAAGAGAGGCAGTCAATATTTATAAAATTATTAGTAACTTGTCCACGAGTCAGACTCAAATTAACACAGCAGCACCCCCCTCAAACTCAATAAGCCTCGTTGTGGTCGATGACGCGGATCTAGGATTTATGCACATACCCATAAACCCAAAAGCCAAAAGTATCCCGGCGTCGTTTAAACCATCTGCCATAGATGTTAAAAGACAACGATGATGTCCATGAGTGTCGGTAGTCACTCAGTAGAAAACCACAAGTAATCGAGTCATAATGGTTCAACCGACCAATATAACAATGTCGAACCGTGTTGAGCCATCGTCGGGCACGCAAACTTTAAAGAACACTTAGAAGCTTCAAAACTATACCTATTCAACCACTTCTATACGTTTGTAATTACGTGAATATCATACTGTGAATGTTATACACTCATTGCCGACCCTATTACCCAAAGAACTCAGGCATACGCATTAGGAAGTCCACCTCGTTACGCCCTACCTCTACTGAATTCTACAAACACAATACAGTGTATTAAATTTTCGCGGAACCGAGACGCAATAAAACGTCAATTTGCGTCACATTGTCGTCAATAATGCACCCGCAGGTCATGTAACCTTTTGTGCCAGTTCAAATATTCCAAAATATTCCAAACGGTAACGAAAACTCGAAGGGTGTAAAAGGTTCTCAAATCTATAAATAGTCGTCGAAACTAATGAAGCGGTCATAATGTAAATTGGCCGCAACGTGTAATTTGAACCGAACTAAGAATAAAACTGTTTTCATGTTATGCAGTAGCGGTTTAAGTTTTTGTATACATTCGGGTAAGGTAACGTGTGCAGTTTCCAATTTTATATATAGTTAGTTTTAATTATAATTCAAATTACTAAAGTAGCTGTATTGACTTATTTTAGAAAAAGGTTCATTGTAATCGGTGTTAAAAGTCTATCAGTATTGCCAACATGACAATCATGACGTAAGAGGAACGTTATTGGTCGGTCGCAATGGCGCCATTTGTGACATATCGTGTTTGCAGTGCTACCAGCATTGATAACAGTGTGATGAATATCTGTTGGTGGTGGATATTGCGGCAATAGCTTGTAAATAGTGGGTACCTATTATACCGGAGCCATACATAGCTCAAATTGTTTGTACATATTTGTCCTTGAAGTGTACAAAGTTCTACAAAACTTTGTACAGTTACACATAGTTCCCGGCCAATCTACGTGATCATTCAAATGAAGCTATGTCTAGCTCCGGCATAAAAGCAATATGTTATATGTATCCGGGCCTCTTCACTTAAGTCCTTGAGACAAATAAAGATGAATGTGTAAACACGTTTTTGTATTCAGCATCAACAATATATGTACTTTTTTTGAGCATTTGTAGAATACTGGCGGACCCGGCAGAAGCTGTCTTGCCCGAATTTAGCTCGTATATTATTAGCCAATCAACCCATCTTCTCAACGTTTTTTTTTTTATTTTTAATATTTAATGGGAACAAACAGTGCAACTATTTTTTTTAAATATAGATAATCAATTTACTTAAAACAAACACAGTTTCCAATAATTACAGGAGAGTAGACATGTATTTGACAAATTAGTTTATTAAATGAAAATTTTTCTACAAAACGTGACATATGTTTTATGAAATAAGAATTTACATGGCTCTTTAAAAGCAAAGAAATAAATCTTTGCTTTTAAGGTTTCCTTGAAATAAAGGGAATGAAAAAAAACAAACAGAATTCAAATCAATCCAAAGGTTTTCGAGATTTAGCGAGACAAGCGAACAACGACTGGTTTTTATAGATGTATATAGATATAGATACAGATGTTTCTGTATACAAATACAGGTATCGATATAGATAATGCAATACATTTCTAAAAAAAAAAAAATTATTAGTATAAGTTATTACCTTGCTGCATTAGATTAGATTTTTATATAAACCCTATTTTTCTTAATGCTAACGAAATATACGGCAATTGGGGACGAATTTCTTAGCATTCCATGGATTCACCGTGCGGGTGCCGGGTCCATCGCGTTGCAGAGGAAGGAACCATAGCAACGCATCTGCTAGGCTTCTATTCGTGCATATGTCCATGGGCGTTGTTCACTTAAGGTGAAACAGCCTGCTCGTTGGCTCCTTGTAATATTACATTTAAAAAAAATACCTGTATTATTATTATATCGTATCCTATTGCAGTGAATCACGTCTTATATATGACAGAAAGAATACTTGCCAGCTGATTTTAAAATTCGCCATAAATTAATATCTGAGCAAACCTATAAATTATGGAAAATAAAATGAGTAAGAAAAACTCGTATTATATCAATCTTTAATAAAATTAATATTTATTTTAATAAATAAAAGATAAAATAAGTCCAAACATGATTAAAAACAAGGAAACAAACAAAAGAATACGTATATATACTTTCGGTAGTATCGGTTGCTTACAATATTCCTTTGAGTTGATAACCAAACTGATTATGTATGGTATGTGTGTTTGTGTGTCTCCTTTTACGTTAAACGTTACACCGACGTTGTCTTTCGCAAATTCAATCACAAACGTCTTGCTATCCTCTCCAGATACTTTGCCTGTATTTGCATCATACTGAATAAAAAAAAAATCTGCCGTAAAATTAATTCCTAGTCAATGTTTTATCGATACAAATTTTTTTAACAAAGAGTTTAATTGAAGTAACGACTTTAATAATTCAATTTAAATTATTAACATGTAGTTAATTAAAAATTATTATAATTAAAATTCGGTATAATTAATAGTAGAGGTGTAAGGTACAGCAGTGTACCTAGAAGGTAATGTGTCTATCCGTCTTTATGCCCGCAAGCTGCTCTGCTGCTGCTGCTGTAGAGACTTGAAATTTTCCATGTTAATAGAAAGCTTCGAAAATCAATAGCAAAATTAGTTTCAGCTAAATCGGCAACGACTTTTGAAGTTATTTAACAAATAATTTTCGATCACAAACGGAACCCTTCTGTATAATGTGTCTTGACGCGCTCTTGGCCATTTTTATTAAACTAGGTTACAACACACTAGCTGAATCGATTGTTGATTGCCAATTATCGAATATGGATCAATCTATGTTGATAAGAATAAATTACTGTAGAATTCCATTTACCACTACTATACACGAGCTATGTATGCAATTTAATAAGCTTTACGCAAATGCAAGCAGTAATAATTGACAATACATGCTATGACAAAAAACTATTGTACTACACAATACGATGTATTGTCAACTCCGAGAATATTTTTGTTTTAATATAAATTAACATGTTATTGATATTTTTAGATGTATCTAAATATATATGCTCTTTTCTCTATTTTTAGATTTAAATCTAAATTCTTAGAATCGTGTTTTATATACTTCGCCAGCTTAAAATATATTAGGAATAAAAATATCGATTATCGAAAGTGTACGCACCGCACTATGCATGAAAAACGTCATCGATGAATATGATAAATATTGTCAACTTTATGTTGTATATATTAAGACCATTGTTGCATGCCGTAAACCTATTTTCATATACGAAATTAGCTTGTCAAATTTCTTATTGCCATACATAAAGCTTTCCTCTTAACTCGTAAATGCACTCTGAAAATGACTGTTTCTCTTGTACTTACAGAGTAAAATGGTGGTGTACAAATTAATCCCAGCTTAGCACATAATGTCGGCCTACTTCGTAGCGTTGTTTTTATTGACGTGATGGAAATTCATGATGTAGTCCTGTACGGAGCTCACCTAGAATGAACTTGTTCAAATCTAGTTATTGTTATAACAGTCCTTATAAATATAAAGAGATTAAAAAAATATGATAGTAAATAAAATTATAAATAAATAAATAATTTTTTGCTGTTCCGACTCACTAGCTTTCTCCGGACATTTTCAAGCCCTTTTCTTCTACTAGTGAAAAATAAAAATTAAACATTAAAATGAGCACTTTCTTGGTCGAAAATACATAAGTAATTAAGTAAAGAATACATAGTTACCCTGCGAGGTCTAAAACGTAGAGGGGGTGGTCCTACAAGGGACTCTTATAGTTTCCTTCTGTCCATCCCCTCCCCTAGAATTTCCAAACTATTAGATTTAGAGACTTCAGATTTACCATGTTGATAGAACATGTCATAAACTTCTTAGAAAAATTATTTGAGTGAAATCGGACAACGACCTTTGAAGTTATTTATCAAATACGTTTATAGCGTATCAGATACCGAACCCTTCTATATAAGCGTGTCTAAAAAACGCACTTGGCCACTTTTTTATTATTATTTTGAATCTGAAAATTTCTAAGATTGTTTCCTAACTTCACACGGATAGATTATACGTGTCAAAAGTTTTTATCCGATATATTTCTCTTTATTAAAAAATGTTAGCAAATATTTTATATTGCTGTTACTTGTTTTTTTTTTTTAATTTATATTATATTAATTTGTTTCCAATACGATCCTAATTTTACTCTATATGTATGTTGATTTACTTATTTTTACTATAATTACACGAAAAATATACCTTTTAAACAAACCCTTAAAGAATTGTTGGAACCATAATAACTGGTATATTATTGCTCATTAAAATTGTAAGAAAAATTTTGTTGGATCCAGAAACTAATTCTACCCCTCATGTTTTTCAATTATAAAGAAAACTCTCCTCTTAAAATAAAACTTATAACGCTCTAGTCAGTCAAAAAATTGTGTCAAGCTCGGGACTAGCCGTGGCCTGGTTTTTGGCAGAGTTCCACTCCTGACTGGGATGACCACCATCCCAGGACCACATAAAAAAAACTCTCCTGGCGCCCTTAAGATAATTTTAGCATACTTAGATTAGTAAGTTAATTAGTTAAATACATAATAGTAAGATACCAAATCTTTCATTTAATCACCATAAACCCGTAACAAGCGGTAAAACTGGTGAAGTCTATTGAATTATTAGTCTATGAGTAAGCATAGACAACATCTATCACACTATAAACTAGCATTATTATGGCTTAAATGTTATAACTACAAATATTAAATCGTAGGTATAGAATAGATAAAAATATTATTAGGCAGGGTCATGCAATCTTTGAAATTACAATATTTTAATAATAGTTAATGAAGCAATTAATGACATAAAAAATGTTATTTAAATGACATTTTATTATTTGTTTCTCATTTTAACTAAAAATTTATTTTAGTTTAAAATACAAAAATAGCTCTGTATCGGTGTTGGATGGAGATATCGAAATAATTCTAGAATGGCAGATAGAGAACGTTGAGATGAAGCTGCCTATATTATTAAATCGTTTTAGATCTAAAACGGCCTGATTGAAAATACATTGTTCTCTTTATTGCTAATGAGGCTATGTAAAATATTCTAGTTTTAAAATACCGAAATTGTGTAGATCTCACAAAGACTGTCTTAATGTAAGAAGATTTTTTACAACGTGTTTAAATTATGTTTGTTTTTTTTTAAGTTCGATAAAAATTAGTCACTATCATGTATCCAAATATGTTCAAGACATGCAAGTTCGGCGTTATTTAAAAAGGAAAAATTATCAAAATAAAGCGATCCATTAATGATTAATATAAAAACTACTTGTACATGAATCCAAATGTTATGAAGAGACTTGAAGTTATTTACAAGTACAGTGTAAAAATATATGTGGAAAAATAAATAGCCACACGGAAAAAATTAACTATTGTGAGGAACACTAAAGTTCAAAATCGTTTAAGTACAAAATTTTGTTATAACAATTTTTTTTTTGCTTTTTTTATAAGGGTAACTGCAACAAATAAACGGTAAATGAATTTCAAAAAAAGGTTAGAACGGATATCTAGATTTATTTTTAAAGTCGTGTTTTGGAAATATTGTAGAACTGTAGGGTCCACCGGAACCAGCAAAATTTTGAAAGTGGTTTATGAGAAAAAAAGTCTATTAACCTCTGTTTTAGAATTAAAATAGCTGAAATTTAATACATATACATTTTATTGATAACATTCTAACTTATAGGTGGGGTCAAATTGGGCTTAGAAAGATACACTTACCATTAAGTTTAGCTGCTTCGTTGTTGAGTTGCACGTATTTGGTAAAGTTCTGTCTGACCCTCGCGCCGGCCGCCTTGTGCCACTCCACCCACACGTGCTTCAATTCTTCGGGGTCTTGGCTCTTCGAAAAGATCTCCGTTATGTCTGTAATTTGAGACATCATTATTTTTGTAATAAAAAGAACACGTAAACGCTTCTTCATATTCTGGATATTCTATTTTCTTTATAATTATCTGTACGGGTCTCATGTAACTGGTTTTTTAAATATCACTTAATTATTTAAAAATACTCAGGGAATGTAAAAAAGCATCATACATTATGAATCCGTTGCAGCAATTACCCTATTCGCTAATTGATACAAAAATATAACTAGCTATTATATTATAAACTTGCCCGCGACTTTGTCCGTAAAATTAGGTAAAAAAGAAATGATTCAATTTCAGCGTGATGATACATAAGCCAATAGCCTTCCTTGATATATGGGCTATCTAACACTGAAAGAATTTTTCAAATCGGAACAGTACTTTCGGCGATTAGCGCGTTCGAACAAACTCTACAGCTTTATATATTAATATAGATATGAAAGTAAATCTGTTTGTTAAGTTTTCACGCCTCAACCGCTGAACCTATTTTGTTGAATCGCTATTTTGATGCATCTTAGTATAGAGATAAATTGGACCTTGGTGTAGAGCATATGCTAATTTTTGTCGCGAAAATGAAATTTGAAAGGGATGAAACAGCCGACTGAGTCTCTGGATGTCACCAGTATTTTTATAAACTCACCAGGTTCCAAAGCTAAGTCGCATTTGCTCTCATTCTTATAGGCGCATATCTTGGATGTTGCATAGTTTGATTCCATTCCCGACACGCACTGCATTAGCTGCGTGTACTTATCGTCGGGTAGCGCCGACACTCCCAGCTGGCTGTACTTCTTGAACATCCTACGCAGCGAGAAGTCCTGAAAGTCCTGCCACCTGTACATCTTGGTCTCCTCCCACGCCTGCTTCTCCTGCTTCGATAGCTCTAACTGAACTTCTATCTGAAAGAGAATTCAAACATTTCTTTAATAGTATCCAAGCCTATGTTTTCTCTCAACTCTCTATCAAACTTGGCTATCAACTATATTATGTCGTCACCGTGTACTGACATACTTTGGCCAAATTATGCGAAGAGAAGGTTGGTAACACTGATGGTAAAACAGTCAGATTAATTCCTTAACTTGGCCGGCCCATCTAGTAGATATTCGAAAGATAGAACTGTTAAGAGTTGAGTCGCTCCAGCTTTGTACTTTACAGTGAACATGGTGATGAATTGAACTCTTTTTTGTAGGAACTATATATTTTTAAAAGAGTGGCTAACCAGTATCTTGCTGGTTCTTCTCACGGTTCAACTTCTCCGATATACCGATAGTTCGATTCTCCGATAGTTAAAGTGGTAGTTTTTAAAATGTTTGAAAAGAGGTTGTAAAAGTCTCTTTGAATGAAACGTCATTAGATTTGATACACATTTTTCTCTTGTTATACAACAGTAGGAACATTTTAAAAGAATGTAGGTATTACTTTTTAGGTATGTCTAATATTCTTGTATTCCGATACTATGACAATAGCCCGAAGTTACCCTTCCTATCCCTTATGGCGGATAGGTATCCTTTCCGGGCTTTCCCACACAAAGTAAGTTAATATAATTGATAAATTGTACTCAGGGGTTTACCAGCTGTGTCATTTAATACATAACAAAACCAGATTGCTCTTTTCACTCAAATTACCCTGATTACGTGCAATTGTGTACAATCCAATCAATTGCGGCTAATAAACCTAATTGATGATTAAATTACACTAAACATGCTCTCCTGTCTTCATCTCGTTTTATAATTTTTTATTTAACTGATGAAACATGAAACCTCGACAGTTCAATGATATAAAGTGTGCCTTTAAATACTGAAATTATCCGGTTCGATTACCAAGTTCTGGCACTCCTGACAAAAATTGATCACTTATTTGGAGAACAAACGGATATACTAGTCATGCCTAACAATATCTCACCTACATGAGTTTAATTAAATAATATTAAAAAATGTTTTTAGTATACTCAGAAGGTCGTGCCCTAATCAGTAGTTGGCATTCGATCGGTAGGTTAAGTAGCAATTGCTGCGACTGGGCGATTAATGTGTGACCATTCTCATACCATGAGTTTCGGAAGGCACAGGTAAATCAGGGATATTAATCATGACGTTGCAGAGATTTTGGGGGTTGCGAGAATGACGTCAGACGGCAATCGGTCATCTTAACTCGCCCCACAGCCACGTGCTCTGCAACCTAAGCAATACCTGGTAGTAGACCGGGATAACCCTAGAAGTAGAAGATTTTAATATACTCACTCTTTTCTTTTCATTTTCTTCTGTGATATTCGACGTATAGGCCCACTCCGCAAGGCTGGCTCTATTCTTCCTTATACCGGCCGCTTTGTCCAGGTGTAATATGTATTCTCTCCCTTCTTGTTCCAGGACCTCAAGATCTGGGTCCCGACCCTGGGTGGCGACTACGAAGACGGCCACGATGGCCGCGAGCAGCGCCGCGCCCCCGCCGATCTTTAACATCGTCTGCAATAAAGAATATAATCTAGTGAAACAAAACACCGAAAGTAAAACACTTTAACAGCTTGAGCTTATTTATTGAATTGTTTTTGTACTTCAAAATACCATGATAGGCAAAATTGAGGGAAAGCGTGGCGTCGGTGGAAGATAAAAGTCGTGGCTTAGGAACATCCGGGAGTGGCCAGAAGAACCAAAATCGATTAACTATTTCCTTTTACCAAAGAGGGTAGATTGTATGAGATGACGGCCAACCTTCACAAGTGGAGAGGCAGTAATTTTAATTTTTTATAAGGTGACAAAAACTTTCCATACAAATATCATAATTGGTTGTGACTTTTACAACTTAGAGAATTAGATATATAAAAAAGTAATTAGACATAAAGTAATGGTTTATAAACCTCAGATTCGGGCAAAGACTCTTGCCTTATAATATACATGTCCAGTAATGTTAAACCACCTCAGTAGTAAATATCATTTGACTAACTGAAAACCCTTTAACACTTACATAAAATGATGGTTTTTTAATGTTATACAATCTTATAAAATAACCTAAAAACTTTGTATATTGACAGTAGAAATAACACGTATTCAAAGAGTATAGTATAACTATGTACTTCCGATGTCATCCTACATAGAAAGTGTCTACAAAAAGGTTCCACATTTTTTTAACTCGCCGGTGACCACGCACTCACAAATGTTGCTATTCTCTTTAAATTATTTTTAGAGAAGAAAGGTAATTATATTTTCTTGTGATGTTTCACTCCTACCTCTACGGCGTATAAACTGCTTTTGTAATCGTTTTGTGAGCACATTTTGTCATAGTCATAGAACAATGACTGTTTTGAATAGTGTTTATAGTAAAATGACTTCCTAGAAAACTATAATTATTATTAGATAATATTTCATTTGTAAAAATTAATTTTTCTACATATATTCTAGTATGCTAACTTTCAAAATTATAGATTTAAAATTAAGCATTTATGACATTATTTATTAGACACTTTATTATTTCAAATGGCTGCCCTGTAAAATTTTATATTTGTCAGATCCGTCACATTTCTACGACCTTTTGCCCAGAAGTTGGAATTCAACCATATTATATTCAACCATATGTAGATATTATTAAAAATTTGGGATTAATGGTTATAGGAATGCATAGAAATCATTTTTGATTACCTAAGTTACTGTTGAATAAACTTTATTATTTAGTCGACCACGAAATTGGTTTGCCACGCTAAGGTCGAATTTCGTTTGCACGTCAATTAGTTAAAATTCCTATTTTTGCTTGTTATGTATTACGTTAATTTCTGAGAATAAACCTTAACAAAATTTTCTTTAACTAGGAGCTGTCATTCAAAATGGTAAAGTACTTTCTTGGTCGACTTTTTATATATAAGTAATAAAAGCCTTTATTGTTGTGCAATTTTTACATTACAATGTGTAGATTAGTAATTAAAATAGAAAAATGTGGTAATAAAATTAGTTTGAAGGTTATTCAATGAAGAAGTTAGAAGCGTCAATTATTTGTTCAAGGTTTTTCTTTAACATTTTAGGGACCTTTCCGCGCAACAATTTATCTGTTACAATAAAAATATTTTCAAAAACTATTTGCGGTCAAAAAAACAACACAGTAAAAAAAATTAAAATAAGCATAATAAAAAAAAATTAAAATTTTCAGTTGCGTTCTTCTCAGTGCAGAGCGCGTTGGAACCCTTGTAAACTTAGCTTTTTAATCGTAAAATATATCACCATGATATGAATTGTCACCATCACATGACGTTCATAAGTATTGTAAAGTCTATACGAACAAAACATTTCTTCACTACGCAGGACACGATATGAGATGGCTCATTGTTTGAGTTGCACCGCACAAACAGCTCAGATTCATATCATTTGTGAATGACGGACCATTTAAAAAAATATTTAAATACATAATGATATTTTTTGTCCAATCCTTTAATCACCAGAACAAAACAGCAGGCAGACATCTTCTAATGAAAAGAAAGAGATTAACATCTTTTTAATACTAAGAAGCAGATTTGTTAATCATTTATGTCCATTAGTCTGAGATACACTCTTTCATTTAATAAATTATCTTTTGAATCTTAAGTAAATATTTCTTTTTTGCTTCGTCTAAAATCATGAATAATATAATCACGTATTTATGGACTATAAATAGATATCTTCTCAGACTAGACCTCCAGGTAAGGTCTTGTTATACATAAGGCCTGGCGCGTGGTTTTATAGAGCGCGTGACGGTTTTAGCTACTAGAGAAAATCATCAGATTATATTTTATCCGTAATCCTTAAAGTATTTCCTTCACAATAAAAAATAAATAATCGTGCTTGAATATATAAAAAGCGACGAGCGGATTTTTTTTTTTTTACAACTTTGTGACTTTCCCATTTTCTTATTTCACGCTGAATCCGTTAGGTACTTATAATATAACTGTTACGGACAGATGAGACATGCACGACATGGCGGAGTCTTCAACCGTGGACGTCGTCAAACGGACTGAGCGTAGCTGGCACTAGTACCTACCATAGCGAGCGAGATAGACGCCGTCTTGTAAGAAAAAGATTCGGGTAATACTTTCATTTTTTAAGATCTACTTCAATCTTCAGTTACGGTGAAATGGTAAGTGTGACTCAATCTTGCGTAGATATAGTATAATTACATAATTTATGAAATAATCAATATAATATTGTATGCGCGATATCAAGGGTGTGTAAACAATAAACATGGTATCTTTTATCAAATAAAGACACACAATTAATTTCCAAAGGAGAAGAAATTAAATCCTTGAACATCATTTCGAGCCAATTTATTATAATTTTATTTCAATTATATATAATAAAATATATTAAATCAATATTATAACTTTTAGATTCGAATAATCGTAATTAAATCAATATTACAACTTGAAAGTATAGAAATGTATGAGGCGTGAACTTAAAATAATAGAAATGGGATCAACCGTTATTGAGTTATAGCGAGATATATACCTAATTTAGGTTACAGACCGACAGCAGCGCCGGCTACCGCGTCTAAATTCACTGCAAACCATCTATTAACCCCTTAGAATACACACATGAAATTTAATCCAAATCGGTACAGAAGTTGAGGAGGGGTAGAATTACAAAGGCTTGCTTACTCGATTTTTATATATAAAGATAAACAAACCTTTAACTAAAGTAAAAAAATATGATATTTTTTTATATAAATACAGTCACTTAGCATTTTTATTATCCTTAGATGCACGGTGAGATGCCATTTTTGTTCATAGCTGCGTATTTAATATATGGTTGCCCTCATTCGTACGAGAGTGTTTTCACCGCGTTATGAATAAATAAATTAATAATTTACAAACATCGTGGAATATACACACAAAATTCTATCCAAATCGGTTCAGCAGCAGGAGAAGTAAGGTGACAAGAAAAATTTCATGAGATCGAAAATATAACTATTTTTTTTTATCGTTAAAAGCCGATAAAAAGATTAATATTGATAAACATAGCCGCAATGAATCCCTAAAAGGTGGATGCAAAAACTTCGGATAGCCTAATAAGCGGAAGAACTTATAAAATTTGACATATGTCTTGTCATAAATACAATTAAATCTGTATAATTCTTATAAAGAGTATTTCTAAAGGACGGAAAAATAACTTTTGTACGTGAGAGAAATCGATATTAGAGGCTCTTGTTAAGTAAAAAATAAACGCGCATAATTTATGTGAACTGCCTTTATATGCCAACCGCAGTGTGTAGGCTCTGTAAAATATATATCTGTACATATAAAGTATACCACGAACAATATTTCTTATCATAATCCACTTTTTCGCATGTAATAGTAGTAATAAATAATTCGCATTTAATAAAATCGTTAACAACACAGAGAGTATTGACATTTTCGACCGTAATTTGGATCAATTCAATAAGAAAATACATACCTAAATATTTGTGAATTACACTTTTATTTTTAAAGAATATTAGGAATACTTTTTAGGTATGTCTAACATACCCTTTTTTCCCCTCCTGCTAAGCTTAAATTAAATTAAAAGCTTGTATAAGGAGTGGGTGCGAAAATACCCCAACGGATGAACTCATTTCCTTGCTTTAGAGATATGTACAAAGATTTTTATACTTGACATCGCCAGCTGGTCGAATGTCGGCCAGAAATCTTTAGGTTTGCGTACTATAGTACTGATTATTTAAAACTACAAAATTTTAATTTCTTATATAGTCGACCAAGAAATTGATTTACCACGCTAAGGTCGAATGTCGTTTGAACGTTAATTAGTTAAAAGGCCCAGTTTTGCTTGTTATGCATTAATTAATTAATTTCTAACAATAACCCTTAGCAAATTTTTTTTTAACTACGAACTGTCATCCAAAAAGTTAAAGCACTTTCTTGGTCGACTATACAACGCAACAATTGTCAAAAATTACAACGGTTAATATTTGACGATTAATATTTTCTAGGCAAGCGCGTTCCACCGTAGACCGCATCTACACTTTATCAAGTGTGACTGCGGTCAAGCGCTAGCCTATCTCCAATAAAAAAAATAAAAAAGATAATAATATATAAAGCAGAAGAGTTTGTTTGTTTGTTTGCTTGAACGCGATAGTCTCAGAAGCTATTGTTACGATTTGAAAAATTCTTTCAGTGTTAGATAAGGTCGTGTTCCCATTTAACGAGGAAGGCTAATCACGCTAAATTTGTCCCCTAATTTTACGCGGACGAAGTTGCGGATAACAACTACATAGTGTCATATAACTATTCGAAATGGTGTTTCTTATATCAATTTTCTTTTTTCACTTTACAGCTCTATAATTGTCTCTCTGTATTAAATCTCGCACTTATGATCGTCATATGGATAATAATATTATTATTTTAATCAATTAGTAATTTGGTGATAAAATTTACGATTTAAAAGCTTCCTTCCGCCTTGCACTGAGAAGGGACCGCAAAAAACACAGTCGGGTAAATTTTTGATATCACCATTTTCACAATAATTCCGATTTGGTTAGAGCAATTGATTCCCAAGTATTAACATCATTCAAATAATCCTTTACATTATAATAGGATTTCTGAATGAGTTTACGTTTTATAAAAAGTTCAAATTTATTTCAAGACATCTCCCGAATGTCCTGGGGAAGTTTATATGGAGTTGATCTTACGGTGCCTAGTAGAGGGCATTACTAGTTGTTCTTTATTTCCATGATTCGTGTTATTTCCCTTTTACATTTCGACGTTCCACCTTGACGTCTGCTTTGAAAAGGCGTTTTCTTTATGTTGGTACTTCGTTTCGAGATTTTATCGTTGTTTGTCTCGAATGCTCGTTTCTCGACGCGCGGCGATTATGAGATTTAATTTGAATATGAATAAATCTTGATTTTTGAATTAAGAAATATATTTATCATCAGAAATGTCGAAACACTTTGCAAGTATGTATATGTATGTCATGTAAGGATTATCAGTATATTTAGGAATATATGTGTAAGAAAATGATTATATATATGACTGAGTGGTGGCCGAGGACAGGAAAACGGAGCATTGGTCGTCCAGCAACCAGATGGGTCGACGACATAATATCGGTCACGGGTCGAACCCCCCATAAAACACCAGCATTTCATCCCTTGCTGACTAAACTCGGTCACGCTTTCATAAACCTGATATTATGCAATCACTAGTCTTAATTTACTAAATGGAATGATCACTATTATCAAGAACTATTGATTTCGTTTTGCTTTTATAGTATTAGGTGTACTTATAATGAAATTAAATGGAAGAATATATAGAGAAATGATTCGGTCCTGTTGGCTTATAAAACTAAGATTAAGAATCTAGTGGTTGGCCTGATACTTTATTATAAACTTCTTTCAATTGTTATTTTAAAATAAAAATTAAAAGTTTTGGTCAAAGACAAAATTACACCTACAGAGACGAATTTCTTAGCATTCCATGGATTCACCGTGCGGGTGCCGGGTCTTTTCCTATCGGCAAAAGGTTCGCTCTCGGTGCGACACTGTTGTCAAAAAGTATTGCCGCTTCATTAAACTCCGAGGACATAAACGAATTTTGATATTAAAAAAATATAAAATACTTGTATAGTCTCTGCTATTTTGTTTTTCTCGGTATTGTCAAAATCGATAAACCCTTTCTAATTGTGCTTTAAAGAGGTCTTTACGGACAATCTTTGTAGAGTTTTATTTTCTGACTAGCCCTCTACTTCGTCCGCGTAGAATAAGCTTAAAAAATAGATTCAATTTTAGCGTGATGATATATAGCCTTATAGCCTTCCTCGATAAACTGACTATCCAACACTGAAATAATTTTTCAAATTGAACCAGTAGTTTCTGAGATTATCCGTCTCGCGATTTTTGAGATGACATATTATATATATGTATATAGATTTAAGTAATGTACCATTTATATATAAATAAAGACATTTTTTTTGTTTTTTTTTTTTTCAATTATATTTTACGGTGATTTTCCATTGAAATTTAAGGATATTTTATTATTTTTTTGTGCGGTATAAAAGGTTTCAGTGTCGTTCTTTAAACTGCACTATAATTTACATTTTAATTACTTAATTTATTTATTAAAATTTAAATTTGATTTTTTTTATAAACTTTTCTGAATATTTTTTAACACGCTAGTATTTTTTTCTAAATTTATGAGTTTAAAAGATAATTTTCTTCTACAGAGATGTAGTGGAAGAAGAGGTGGAGACGCGTCGTCACAGCATATTTACTTCGTATGTACAAAGCCAAATCATTAAAATTAATTGCGAAACGACTGTCTTTGCGTCTTTTAAGTGGTTCCTTTTTTTATTTTAAAGTACTGGTCTAAACTATCAGGTTTTCTGCTAAGGAATTCGAAATTTTAATTGTTCACGTACTTGGAACAAAGGCTTCGCCATCGTTTTCCTTTTTTAGGCACAGATACACATTTTTAAATACGTTTAAAATGAGGGAAAACAAAACGTCTGCCGTTCAGACGTCTCTATAAATCTAATAGTCTCACTTAAAAAATAGAAAAGAAACCATTAAACAACAATCAGTTATAGCAAGCGAGCGGCAAGCTATCGCAGTAAGATCTTTATTATACATAAAGCTAATATGAGATGTGGTGGCTAGGTTCTTTACAAGGTGCAGACTCGTTTATGGCTTAACGGATGAATCAGGCCTTCTAAATCGACAAACTATACGATTTGCATCTCCGATACAACGTTGATTTGATTGTGACGAAATGATACATAATGTGTTTTACATTACGTTGACTTTGCTACCGTATCAGGGTGGATTTAAACTAACTTTCTTACGCCAGAAGTAATTTAATTATTAATAAATGCTATCGTTGAAACGATTGAAGCAGAGTGTGAGAAATTTGTGAACAAAACGATATGTAGTCAGTTGAAATATTATTTTTTTAACAAACTGTTCAGTAGGTTTTCCTTCTCTTTTATTCTATACTTTCATTTTAGTATTTAGTTAAGCCCGTAGTAAAAACTAAACTGCAAAATTCTAAAACGTACAAAACAAAGTTAGAAATAGATATGTTTCATCATGAATTGTTTCACTACATATCTAACAATTATACACATTACAATATTCCGATTTTCAAGATTTTATTTAATGAAAAATATAAAGTAGCCATAACCCACTTCGTCTTAAATTCAATGTTTTTTTTTTCAAAATTCGATAATTTTAATTTATTGTCTAAAACCGTAATAACCGTAATAAGATTTTATATGAACCTTCCTCGAATTTCAAAGAATTTTTCAAAATAAATTATTTTATTTGGTTCAGCCATTCTGAACTTTGGCTTGAAAAGTTGAAATAGCGTTTTATAATATATATATAGGGTCAAACGGACAGGCAATTTTCTATGATATGTATGTGCTTTATAGACAATCTAAACATTTGTGCGGTCGAGGAAGCTTATGTTCTTGAGTACGCTCTTCTATCAGTGCGGTTTTGAGACTTTTTTTTTTAAATTTTACATTAAGAGATATGAACTAAAGTGTATAAGGCTAAATATCTTTTGTAAATATAATAAAAGTCAAGTTTTATTTATTTAGATTAAAACCGCGGCTTCAGAAGCCAAATAGATAGATAAATATAGGTTTATACTTACTTCATAATAAGTCTTAACCATAATTTGATTTAATTATTAATCTTTTTTTAATTATTTATTTTTATTATACAAAAACTTTACTACATTTGTGTCACGTAATCATTCTATTTTCCTTCAAATCAGCCATAAGGTTGTCTGTCAGAGATTGCTTTTAGCAATAAGGCCGCCTTTGCACTGTCATATTTTTATATATTAAGCAATTCATGTATAGTCTAAAGATGTCCTTTTTTTTGTGCATTACAGTTTTATCTATCTAAATATCATAACCAAAATCTTAAAGCGTTCCATCGTGACAAAGTTGCTGGTCTGCTTTAGTAGCTTATCTCTTTACTTATCCACGACGACTAAACCAAATTTGAATTTTTTTTTTCCAAATTTCAATTTTTGATTTACTTTTTCACCATAAAATAGAAGCAATCCTTGGGTTAAGGAGGTATATTTCTAAATTAAGGACTCCTCTTTGTATCAGTTTAACTTACGAAGCCTGACTCAGACTGACACACTTGTCCAACAGCAACTATATCATACAAAAATTGTTTGTGGGCACAAGTACATGCTTCTTTAACAAAATTCTAGATGCAAAATTAAATCTGTCTATTTATAAATTCAAACAACATGTCTACACATATATGTAAAGCATATTATATAGTTTAGAGTTTATTAAAGATTGAAATTGCTGTTTGGAGTTGAGTCGCACCAGTGTTGTAGTTCATAGTTAATATGGAAATTAATTAAACTTTAAAGAAATATTTTAAAAAAGAGTGGCTAACAAGTTTCTTGCCGATTCTTTTCTCTTTTTGTGGTTCAACTTTTCTAATCAATCAGTGAATCAGTGATAAATTTGGTGATTGAAAAGAGCTTGTAAAAATCTACTTGAATAATGATGTCAATGATTATGTGACTTATTTTTAACTATTTTGATTACGGTGTTCGTATAAAAAGTAATTTATTAAAATTATATGTACGTAATTAGGATGTTGTACTAAGGATATTGTGAAGGACCCTTGTGCTTCACATAAAAATATTAATTACTGACGTACAGAAACGCGCATAAGAAGCGAGTTGAAGAAATACATTTTACTTTTAATAGTCTTTGCAGCTTTTAATTGTCTTTTAACCTTATAATTGTCTTTGAAGTTTTTAATTGTCTTTGAAGCTTTCAATTGTCTATGAAGCTTTTAAGTGCCTTTGAAGCTTTTATTGTCTTTAAAACTTTTAATTTTCTGTGAAGTTTTTAATCGTCTTTGAAGCTTTTAATTGGCTGCCCTTTCGTCTCCTACACCGGGAACAAAAGGTGAAATTTCTATAATTAAATTTGTTTCTTTCAAGAGTAATATGAATATTCATAAGTCGATTTCTCGTCTGCTTGATTCTAGAGGAAGTATCTCCACTTTGTAGAAAATACCACCATTACAAGGCTATTCTGTAGAACCAGTAAAAATATATATGATTATCACAAAGGCATGTAAGAAAGTCTATGTGATTAAAGATATTTTTCACTTTGACCTTTGACTTTGATTTGTGTCATTGCTCTTCATTCAGAACAAGAATTAGAAGTTGAAATTTCTTTATTTTTCCATAGATAGAATAAACTTTATTATGGACAGTTAAAACCTACAAGAAGGACCTTGGCTTGTCGTCACACAATATCATCATACAATATCATCGTACAATATCATCATACCATAACATCGTACAATATCATCATACAATAACGTCGTACAATATCATACAATAAAATCGTACAATATCATCATACAATATCACCATACAATGTCATCGTACAATATCATCACACAATATCATCATACAATATCATCGTACAATATCATCATACCATAACATCGTACAATATCATCATACAATAACATCGTACAATATCATCATACCATATCATCGTACAATATCATTATACAATAACATCGTACAATATCATCGTAAAATATCATCACACAATAACATCACACATCATACACGTGGATAAGGATAGTGAGTTAAATGATTTAATCAATTGTAGCTAAAGATGTCAGTGAGGGTAGACTTTAAAATTAAATACTTACTAGTGGATCCGACAGACGTCGTCTTGCCCGATTTACGGTCAAATAAAAGCGACCAACTCTTAATTATTTTTACTATTTTCAAATATTCCTTTGATTTTTCTTTCCCTCTTGTCTTTTAATCGCTCCATGAAAGAATGCAATTAAAACAAAACAGACACAATATAATTTAGTCCAGACGTTTTTGAGTTATAGTGAGAAATGTATTAAATTTGGGGTATATCCCGACAGTAGTGCCAATCATTGAGTCCAAGTATCTTTTCAAACCATCTACCCTTGGAACACATAAAACTTAATCAGAATAGATTCAGCGGTTTTAGGATGACAAAGGCTTCATACAAGGTTTCCATAGTTATAAATGAATATATTAGCATATCAAATTTATCAAATAATTATGATAATTAAACCCTAATATGGCATAAAAAAACAATCAACGTTGGTAATATGATAACAGGGTTCTCATTCTAAAGAAATAATATTCTCATATTTTGTCAGTGAGCGTCGTTAACGCTGTTACCACGGAGTAAAGAAGTTTGAAGATGGAATGGCCTTAATAGATTTATTTTCATTCTGTCAGTCTTACTATTGATAGAGCTAATTATAGTAAAATTTAATGCCGAAATTAAGCTTTTTCATTGAACGTCTATAATAAAGAAATAAATAATACAGGACTATATGACACACGAACGTCTGTTCCAAAGGTAGACAACTTAATGCCTGTTACCCGTACTTCCTAAAAATACATATGACTTTTACTTAACAAGATCCCATGTTTTTATTCAATACTAGCAGACCCAACCTACATTTATTTTCCCAAATTTAGGCTCATCTCTTACTCACCATATATTCTATAACTTTTTATATAAATCTCATTTACTCTATTATATGATTGGTTATTTTTCCTTATTCCCCCATAAAACAAAAACATTTTATCTATCTATTTATATCTAAAAATAAATTGTTGTTTGTTAAATTCTACTTTTTTGTTCCATTTATTATTTCATAAAACAATTGGCCAGACTTGAAAAATGTACTCAATTAGACTTACAGCTCCTTTTTCTTCTGCAATTTGTCGAGCCCTGATAGCAGCAGCCATACATTTTTGTCCTTGAAGTTTACAAAGTTGTACAAAACTTTGTACAGTTACAAAACGTCGTCGGCCACACTATATGATCTTTGAAATGATCATTCAAATGAAGCTATATCTGGCTCCGTCATCGGGATATGGACAATAAATTATTAAAAAAAAACCTGGATCAATTAACTCGAACAGACACAAAATTTCCAAGAGAAGAGGTAAGTAACATACAACATAAAATAAAATATATATATATCGCTGTAATACCCATACTGAAATGATCAAAACGGGGGGCCGCCAATGATTAGAACTAGCCAAGGATAGAGAAAAGTTGATATGTCTGGAGGAGGACTTTACCTGCTAACAATGGGTATTTGTACAAAGAAGAAAAAAAATATTCATTTGCGACTATAAATTGAGATATAAGCTATTCTATCTTTCAAGTTGGATCAAACTGCACACGGTGTGCAAATTTGGTTAAACTCGGTTAATTAGTTCAGGAGTCCAATGCGGACAAACAACTTGACGCGTAATTTATATATTAAGATTATGAACCATTTAATTTAAAAGTGCTCCACTTCTGATTTGTCAGACGTCCTCCAGTTTGTTTTCCGAAAAAAATAAAATAAAATAAATTACTATACTGAAAAGAATTTTATTATTTATTAGAAAAACTTTACTTTAGACTTTTACTGGAACGCTAAACAATTGCCCAAGTGCGCGTATCCGGCGACTGCGAATGTTTGGTTAATTTGATAAATTACGCGTCAGAAAATAACCAGTGCTAGAATGGATCACCCATCTATCACCCGGTCGCAGCCAGAGCAACTTAACTTAGCGACCGACTTAAATGCCGACCACTGATTAGGCTACAATCTCCTCAAAATTTTCAAGAAACTTCTTACCTCGCACAATTCCTTTGTGGAATCAATTACCAGCGTCTGTATTTCCGAGCGGATACCACTTAGGGACCTCCAAGAAAATAGCATACTCATTTCTCAAAGGCCGGCAATGCATTTGCGATCCCCCTGGCGTAGCAGTTGTCTATGGGCGTCGGTAGTCATTTAGGTAAACCGCCTGCCGGTTTGCCCCTTGTTATAAAAATAATAAAAAAATAAAGAATCCTTTATATATTATCTAACATTGAAATGTGCTTAACAAATTAACGTGCTATTAAAGAAATCTGAAATTTAACAATTTGTCCATGCTATATCGGTATATTGGCTTAATATTCCTATCGGTAATAACGGATCGATCCGAGCAGAACATTGCAAGATCATTTTCAAGGATTGACACTAAATTCCAACTATAGTTGACAACTAATTTAGCGCTGAACCATACTGGCGAGCAAGTAGCCTGATGGATTATCCTTGGAATTGTCAATATTGAATTCTATTATGCTGTTTGCATTGATTGAATATGGTTTGGTTGTAAGGTAGTTAATAATATACTGCACAGAGTAGCCGCCTATGTAACATTGCTATTAAATAATATGATTATTACAGAATTATTTTTTTTAAATAGTCGTATTCTTTTACGTTACTACCATTCGTGGTGGCCTGTAAGTATGAGCGGTAGGTTTGAAAAATTAACATTTTTATAAAGACTAACATCTAACATATACCAGGAGATTCCTTTTTGGAAAGCCCAAATTTTAGAACTAGTCGTAGATTCCATTCTATCTAGGAGGTAATATGAGTTAGGTGTATCTGACCAGTTCGCAACAGCGTACTGGATTAATGGAAGCGGGAAAGAAAGCTGAATGAATTCAGCTTTGCCGACTTGGGAATAGCTGGGCATGTTTCAAGAATGGACCCACAAAAGTAGGCCAATGTTATGACATTATGGAGATCAGAATAGAAGATCAGATAGTCCGAGGAAGAGGTGTGCGAGAAATGGACGCCTTTTCGAGAAAGACGTGCTTTAAAGTAGCCCACTATATGAAAGAATGATTTGAGAGGAAGGTCTTTGCTAAGGAGTAAAACATTATAGACCAACAGTCAGCAACTCGTGTCCCGCGGCCACATATGGCCCGCGATGCCCCTATTTGTGTTTTATAAATTCTAATCTATTTCTTATAAACTAGTAGTTAATTAAATTACACGAGTGTAAAGTTTTACATGTTTACATACATAAATAGATAACTAGACACCATTTTCCATTTTTTTTATTAGCCTGTTGTGTCCCACTTGTGGGCAAAGGCCTCCCCCTTCTTGATCCACCTTCCTCTTTCCTGGGCCAATCTCATCCATAACTTTCCCGCAAATGTATCCAAATCGTCGCGCCACCTCCTCCTCGGCCTGCCGGTTCCTCGGCGGCCAATGGAGGGGATCCAGGAAGTCAAGGCAGATATAATTATTTTACTAGTGTGGGCTGCTAGCAACTAATTTGTTAACTATGTGTCCCTTGCCTGTCAAAAGGTTGCTGACCCCTGCTGAGTATAGGCTAATAAAAAAGAGGTAATAAAGACGTCGGAAAAAATACATAAACATCTTAGTTTTGCCGCAGTGAGACATCCACTACATGTAGTAAGAAAGAACGGGAAAAACTACACAGCCAAACATTATGTATGAGTAAGGTGGTTTTCTGCCAAATTCTTTCGACATGAAGGCGCTTGAATATAATAACATCTAAGATATTGAAATATACTAGGCGGGAACGATTTATGACAGTTTTTTGGCACGAATATTTAAGAAATAGTTTATTAAGTAACAATTTGTTTGTACTAAATATTTATTCCTTTAGTTTTATTTTAACATTTTTTTGTTAATGTGTGTTAATTTTTTTACGCCTTCAATTCCCTACCTCACCGATACCCCAATATCGTCGCCGGCCTAATTAGTCTTTACTAATAAGCCAGTTTTGGTTTACCACAGATTAGTTAGTCTCATTGCACATGCTTTGACAACACCGACCGAAGGGAGCTATCCGACTAAAGTATCTTCTCAGCTCTGCATATACCAAGTCACATCCAAGCTTTTCGAATGGTCTTGTGTTGTTAGTGCTAACTTGCTCGACCATACAGTCGGCAACATTCCCGATTTTGTTTTAATTGACACTAGAAATGCTTTTTATTAAACTCTAATATTTCCTTTCAACTAATCTTTAAAGCTTGTGCCAGTAATGGGTGCATAAATAGCCCAAAGTCGCCGGCGTTTGGTTCCTGTACTTTGCGACATTCATTTTATCCCTTCTACCGTTGATCTTTTGAGTGGTTTCTTACCAACCAGGAAAGTAGTGTGCTTATTTCCGTAATACTTACAAATTCAAAAGAGGTTTTACTCAAATATAACTTTACACGTTCTTTTTCTACCAGGAATCGACTATCAATGAACACGGCTTCACCTGGTTGTAAAGTTTAAATTAGATTGAAATTTTAAGCTCCGTCGAAACTTGGAGTGAGTTTGACTTACGCTTTCTACATGAATTTAAAGTTTAATATTTACTTATAAAGTTGAAAGTTATATGAAATATTAGCACTAAGTAATACTTGAAAACTTTATGTTGATCAGCAAGCGTTGGAACGGCCATTTTAATATTTACTTAAACTTTAGAGAAAGTTTTACCACAGGCTTAAAATATTAGCTGATTTTGTACTATACAGGTATAGGGAGATTTCACTATTGTAATGAGGAACTACCCGTCTGGTAAAATGCCTCTACCTTCCTTTATCCTTTACATTGAGATGGGTACAACTTCTTTACATGGTATAGAAGAGTCGCTTTCCGTTCTTGGACAATATTGATTGATCACATTTCTGTGTCATAAATAAATTTAAAGAATAAATAATATACGAGTAAATGAATATTAGTTAGTATAACTTTAAATTATAAAAAAAGTGTGGTTGCGGGTAACAAATAATAATAAACCCTTTGTATTTTCAAAATTTACAGTAATTAATAAATGAATGTCAGACACTCCAGTCGTCATTACGAATGGATGTATAGATTTCATATTTGTTGTAATTACAATTTGATTTAGTAAGATAATTAATTAATTTCAGCAACGCAATGCCATCTGTGAATCCACTTCAAATTGATTGATAAATCCAAAGCGAATTCATCAACGATTAAATTGATTGAATCTGTTTGCTCAGTCAGCTTTAATGAAACGTAGGCGCGTTTTCGGCGGAACTATTACGTGTATAATTGGGCGTAACTGCCGATATCAATTACAGACCAGCAAATAGTGTCCAGTTTTAAGAAAGTTATGACATAACTGTATGCATCCAGTTACCAGCTGGGCATATCCCCAACCGTTGCACTGCTTCTAATTCATTGCCTCTAAGAAATTAAATAAAAATTCCATTTTGAGAATGGTCAATTTATAATACTTTTTACAGACTTTTTTCGTATATATTGTTATGTTTTTAACTAAAAAAAAATTCAGATTAAAAAAAACGCTTTTGTAACCACGCTAATTTGTGAAAATATAAAACTTAATGCAATTCATTTATCTATATTTGAGTGACAAGAGCTTATGCCAGTCCTACTCTACACGAAAGTTGCAAAAGTGACAAAAGTTTTACTATAAGAAAATCCGATTACAGCGCCACCTACCGGGTCCATTTATGAGTATAAGCTGTCACGGGATTCATTGAAACGCACACAACAGAATCATCAAAATTGGAGGGCCTCAAAGACGATAAGCATAAGGTTGCATTAGATCTTATAGGTCACAGAAATCGTTGGCCTATAATCTGGAAAGATCTCCCAAAATAATAGTCATTCCACAAAATCTTTGAACAATAATTCTCAAATTGGTAAAGAATTACATAACATACTTATCTGTCTGTGGTTATTTCTTATAAAAGAAAAATATTTAATGTTAACTTACATTCAAAATTGGAAATTAACACCTGGGCAGAAAATCAAAATCGTATTCCGCCTTCACTGCAGTCCTGTATATCTTCTCTAAGGATTTGAGACCACTTTAATACACTATGAAGCCATGATGTACACAAAGCACATTTACATTTGCGGCAGGAATTCAATGGGTGTGGCGAATTTAAAATAAATTTTATTTGATATCATACTCCCTGCTATGCACATGAAAATGATATTCATTGGCTGTCATTCATAATATACGTACTAAGGTTTGATAATTTCTTTGGAATGGCTTATGAAGTTTATAGACAAATCAAAAGCATTTTTTTCTATAACAATATATAAATTTTTTTACTATGTATTATCTGTTTTTAGTGAATTTTTGTTGTTAAAAGAAAAATATTAAAAATTGGTTAAATGTCCATAATTCATATTAATTAGTATCACTCCTTTTTGAAGTTCAAACTCTATCTTTACAAAATAGGTTTTTTTTTAAGTATTTTTGATAGCTTCGTACTAGGACCACATAAATTTCCGTTGATATTATTCACGGTGAGTAACCATTGTGTTTGTAACAATTGTTAATTAATTGGATTGTAGAAATCTTCTGATATTAAAAAACAATAAACTCTGTTATTAATGATCGTTTCTTTGATTTAGATAATTTTTATAACTTAAAACAAATTTAGGAGATATAAATCGCGTTCATTGTTTCAAAACTTAAAATTTTTGATTAATTGATAATCACTTTATTTTCCTGGGAAAGATTTTAGATTTTCTCGGTGAAAGATAATTGAAATAGTTTTGCGATCACATCAAAATCGAAGAAGCCATTTCGATCATTACTTTCCATTATAGAAACCAGCAACCCGCGAGCCTACACCATTTGCAGGTTTATTTACACTCGTTAACTCGCTATTTTTTATGCTACTTTAAAGATTGTAACGTTAAGCAAACGTCTTACTCAATCTCAAGATAAATGTTTGTGATGTCTGTTATAATATTAATATTACTGTAAAATTGTTTTAAGGTAATATACAAGATGTTCGAAAATTGTACAAAAGCAAATTAATCTCTTTAAATATATTTCTATCAAATATATTCTATTTACGTCGACTTTCTATACATTTTAACACAAGTTACAAGCATGGGGGTATAGTTGTGTATGTATAATACCGAAAAGAGGCCTAAGGGTATCTATACATGTAAAATGTTTGCCATATACGGTTACTCAAATTTAAGAAAAAAACGCGCTTTCAAAGTGGTATGACATTTCATTATTGTCGTCTTTTTCAAATTTCGAACTTAAAACACGCCTGCTTTGTTATTGTTTTGTATGTTTATATTTTTTTTGTATGTATGTCAGACCGGAGGTCAAAACTCATGTTGCTGAGCCACTCTGATAAGTTAATAAGTATTAAAGTTGCTTTAAGCCAGACAGACAGGTTTTTTTTTGTAAGATTTTAGTTTATCGTTCCTTTTATTTAGACCCTCTGAGGTATATTTTCCCAGAATAAATTTAAGTCTATCTTAGAAGTTTTATTCGTTTTGAGGTCCGTTTCGTCCCTGAATGACATTACTAAAGTCTGGATTACTGAAATCCTAAGAGAGATATTTTCCACCTATCGTGCAAAATATTTATCGTATAGTATAAGCCGGGAACAGGTGTCTAATCTTGGTAGAAGGATAAGAATTGTGTGAGAAATTTATAGACTCTGTGAATTTCCATATAACCTTTGGGTTTAAGGTTGATAAATATCCTGTGTTATACAAATAAAAAATGGCCAAGAGCGTGGCAAGACGCGCTTATATAGAAGGATTCCGTATCTAATACGCTATAAACGTATTTGTTAAAAAACTTCAAAGGTTGTTGTCCAATTTCGTTTAGAATTATTTTCATAATGAGTTTTTAGCATGTTCTATCAACGTGGAAAATTTCAAGTCTCTACGTCTAATAGTTTGGAAATGCTAGGGAGGGGGGACCACCTTATGAGCAGACAGACGAACGGACGAACAGAGCGAAATTATAAAGGGTCCTCGTAGTACTACGGAACCCTAAAAAGGCTGGCTTTATAAAGAATAATAGGTGACGACAGTTCCGTTGGGTACTAACGCTAACGCTATTAAATAACGCTTCCATTTGCAAATGTTTTCGTTTGTATTTGCGAACGGGGGCGAGCAGTACAATCAAAATAATATAAGGTATTATATGGAATGGTATTAATTCTGTTGTAGTATTGTTCCTGTAGCAAATTGCAAATACACATTATCCCAAATTTGTAGGTTTCATACATATCTTCTCCTTGTGACGTTCGTTGGCATAATAGTCACTACTTTGCGTGAAGAGTGAATACAAAAAAAAATATTTTATAAATGATTCCATAAAGTTGATGCTGATTGACTGATTTCTACCGTAATCCGCAATAGGCAAAAAATGTTCCTTTTTTAAATTCACTCTTCTATACATGGCACGCTTTAAACAATAACATCTATACAATTTTTACATAGTGTATGACATTGGTTGAAATCGCTAATTTTTACGTCTTAATAAATGTAAATAAATATTTCAATAAAATAAACATTATATTCAGTTGTAATTTATTACTAACACTCATTGTATTATTAAAATTCATTGTGACCTAGATATGGAAATTAGTTAGTATATAGAATAATAGACTGTATTTGTTTTTATGTTTAGTATCCTATCACTATGACATCATATAAAACTAGACTAAGCAAACGACTCAATCTTTTTCTTCCTACTATAAAAACGCAAATCTATTGTTAATTAAACGTTAATCTAACGCTAATTAATTATTAATGACAACAAAACAAACCTCTTACTTCTTTACTTTGCAGATAGTCTGGGACGATATAGTAGGCGAGCCTGAGGGTGCCAGAAGTCCTGAATGCGCCTGGCGTCTTAGCCATATCTGTTTCAAGAATGCCAGAAACCTGTGCTACACTCTACTCGCTGTCATTGCTGCGCCTCCTTGCGCTTTACTACTCGGCTGTGGATTTGCGTGCTTAGCATTTGAGGTAGATATTACTTTTATTTTTAATGAAAATTACCACTATAAACCGAATAAAATTTTATTTCAGTAGAAGAAAATCTAAATAGGATATTAAAAATTACGTTCTTTATGCCTGGCATCCACATTACAGTTACCGGAAAAGAGAACCTATACAGGTATACTTGTACAGGTAGATCGGAGAAAATCCCCCTATCAAACTAATAATAACTCAAATTAAATTTATTTTAAATCCAATTTGTTGGAAAATAATTATAATAGCCCGAGCATGCACCGTCGACAACGACCTTGATGCTACGATTTGTCAAAAAACTAGTGATCCAGTCGAAAAATTCTCAGGTAGGTTGTAGGAAGGCAGCCTTGACAAAAGTGCTTTATGCCAGACCCGATCGAAGACCTTCGCTGTATCGAAACTAACGGCCAACGCCTCCCCTTTGCTCACAATGGCCACCTTTCTGACAAAGGGCCAAACGGCAGGACGAGCTTAGCCACCCATCAAGTTATCTGTCAATCTATATCTCCTTTAGTCTTAAACACACACTGTGTTAATCATCTGCAACAGATGCAATATCCATTATGATAATTGACATTATAACTATACTCAACATATTATGGATTATTATCCAGAAGTTTCGAAAACACTGTTTCATTTCTATTCTATTTTAAATCAAATACAGTACCAGTCACTAGCCTTTTACTTCTAATGTGCATGAAATACTTTTCAAAAGGGCAGAAAATAATTTCGATACTATCACTGCCTGGGTTATTTTAAAAGCAATTTGTTACATTAATCTGTACAAATATCTATACAGCTAATCACTTAATTTATGCACGACTCTATCGCCGGTTATTAATCTAATTGCATGGTCGAGTAAGTAAACGCTTGTAATTTTACTATCCTTTTGACATCTTGTTTATAATAATAGCCACTTACAGTTAGGGTTCCACGGCTATTGGCTACTTTGCAAGTCTTTCTTTTTCAGGCAATTTCACTCTTAAGTACCTGTTTTTATTATTCAATTTAGTTCTTGGTTTTTGGCTCTTATCTATACGAAGTGAGCATAATTTACTGCGTCAATGTGAGGAAAAAACAGAAGAGCTTGGCCGGTTAAGGCTGAAATAAAATCTAAATATGGATACATTACCAAATAGCAGAAATTTCGGCTTTGGAATAGAGATATATTATATCGAAATAGGAGTTTTATAAGAATATACATAAATAAGGACATACAAATATAATGAAAAATAACAATTTTAACTTATTACATTTTATATATTTACAATATGGACTATCTATCTAAACACATACATCAAGAAATATTCAATATTTACAGAACGAAGAAACTTGGGGGTGAAGAACATTATAAAGAGGGCGAAAGTTTGGGGTAGAGAAGAAGATTTGGAAAACGGTGCCTACTCTAAACCACATTCGCAAATTAAGTAATTACCAATTATGCCAGAGTGACTCGGGATCCAAACTATAGACAACTCAAGTCCTTTATGGTAACACAAAAATAGAGCCTCCCTGACCCTTAAAATAACAGAAAATCTTGATTTACTACGAAATGGATTTTCTATAATAGACAATAGACATGTAGGAGAGTCAGTTAAAATGACCGTCTGTTGTATATTATGAGAATCAGTATACAAAATTGCTTCTAATAAGGCAAAGGTCTGTCCTGTGGAAACGGAAGATTCGAGAGGACACTTAGATAGCAGAATAATTATATAATTAGGGATCCAGCAGGCTGCACCGACACATCTGTCAGAAGACAACTTCGAAGCGAAGAACTTACTCCGCCTCGCACAACTATTATTTAGAATTCGTTGCCGGTTTGGTATTTTATTTATTTATATATTATTACGCGAAGCGAAAACTTTAGATACCGTCTTACGAAAATTGCGTAAATAAAGGATTATGAAATTTGGCATAATTGTAGTTCATATAGACGACGGTGTACGAATGCTAATATTTTTTATAATATGCAATATTAATACAATAAATTGTAAAAATAAACCCACACGTACATCGATGCTAGACGATTTACACCAGTTACACACACGTGTATAGGATGATGTCAAAGCGTAATCGTGACAACCGTATGTTATATTAATTGACAAATTTTATTTTTCTGTGTATGGAACAATATATCTCGTTCTACGCAAATAGGTTCGTGAGCAAATTTCAACCAGCCGGCGATCTCTAGCAATTAAAATTACTTAAAGTAAGGGTTCCATGAGTATTGGCTGGTTTTCAAGTTTCTTTTTTTGCTGGCAATTTTAAACGATTGCACGCAAAAATTATTTTAAGGTATGCCTTGCATCAAGCATGAACCTTGCCTAGTAAGAGGCTCATTTTACTATGAGGCTGAACTTTTCTTTATAGCCATTAAGTACACTAGTTTCCCAACAATTTGGTGATATGTATCTTGTAAATTTATAACTAGCTTCTTAGCATTTTATCTTATATCTATGCGACCCGGTTTATGTTAGTATAATATACTTGGATTAACATAGTGTATAAGTGTTGGTAGGAAGTTCACAATTACTTGTTTCTATATTTTAGATTTATAAACTTGGAAAATGCTTGGATATATTTTTTTTTGGATTAAATCACTACTCACTTTGTTAATTGTATATGGTATTAGTTTTGTAAACACACGTTCCCTCAGCTAACGGCTTTACAATTTTATTCAAAACTAACTCTTGCATTAATAACAGTTATGAATATTTTCATTTATTTGGTCATTAACATAGTGTGTAGCTGCCGCTACATAACGAGATGGCAATGATGTCTTTTGGAAAAGGTTACACCAAAGCAAACTAGATGGCGCTGTATGGATAATGACGACCGCAGTACAAACATTAAAAATATCCATAAAAACGAACTCACGCTAGCGAAGTTTCTCCTTACGAACACTATATATATACCTTCCGACAAACAACTGTCGGCGAGGCGCGAGCGCCCCGGGCATCTCCAACTAGCCCGGACACGAAGATCTTCCTTTGCGGTGGTTGAAAATATCGACCTTCGCTCCCACCTTTTATTCCTCGCCGAAAACTTTCCACCTTGGTGTGCCTTCCCACACAGTGTACATTACATACTAAACAGAATAGAAATTTACAATATAAATGCCACTGCAATTATAAATGACACAACTTATATATATCTAATAAATATGTAGTAGCAAGTTTACAAACTAAAACTATAAAATCAAAAATAAAACACACAAAAAAAATCGAGGCAAGAACTCTAACATTAGGAATATAATTTATAAATTTAGTTCTCCTAGCCATATATACTTTTATATATGGCTAGGAGAACTAAATCTGCTATTACGGAAAATGGTCTACTTGAAAAGGTTACGAAATATACAAATACCGTCGCACCAAGTGTCCATCTCAGCACTTTTAAAAAATCTATTAAAGTTTCTGGATATTCTATTTAAAGGAAAATTTAAGCCAAGGCTTGAATTAGATGCATATAGATTGTAAACGTATATATACCGTTCTAATGTTAATTGAGTAGAGAACAAAATTATTAATTGAATAGAGCCCGAGAATATTGGCTTAATTTTGTGTTCACGGATGTTCCCTGAAGTGTACCTTATTTTTTATATAAGAATAATGAAGAAGCTTTGGGCATGTCCTATATTCTAGCACTAGCACTAGCACTAGCACTAGCATACTGAGTGTTGCAACTTGCAGCAATCTTCATTTATTTAGCGCGTTCTATTAATTTTAAGGATGAAATGCCTTTTAGCCGTCTCGAAGCTACTTGTATAATAGTCCATCTTGATGGTAGGAGCTTGCAAGTTCGATTCCGAACAATCTGGCTTAACCAAACTCGGATTCAGCTATTTTATTCAAATTTGTGTGTAATAGTTTAAGAATTATGTAATATATTAATATGTATTAGATATTGTGATGTGTAGAATTTGTATTAAGTTACTAAAGGACTGTCATGTACGATTTGTATAAAGTCCCTATTATGTCGGCTGATTTATATTAATAATTAAAATAATTTTATACAAAAAACCCGGCGGACGTTGGTCTAGTAGGAACGCCATCTATTGAAAGTATTCCGAAGATGCGGACATCTCTGCATTTTTAGTAGTTTTAGAATATTCCATTGAAGTTTTATAGGAGAAACATACCATATTTACGGTACATTGTGACAGCAGCGCCACTGGGTGCAATTATCTTTTCAAATCGTATACAAACACCTTAGAATATACACAGAAAATTTCGTCTTTGGGATGACAAAGGCTTACAAGGTTGATTTTATATAATATAAAATACCTCATTACACATAATATAGGTGAAATTGTAACGTCGAAATAACATTTTTTTACAAATTGCATAATCAAGTTAAAATATTTTTGTTTGTCTGTTTGTGCCGGGTAATCTCCGAAACGGCTGGACCGGTTTAGACGGGACTTTCACTGGTAGATGCTGATTTTACAAGAACAAACAAAGGCTACATTGTTTTTAGCTGAATAGTTACGGTTCCGCACAAAAACATAAAAACCGTAAAAAAATTAACTAATCGCCGAATTCACGTCAAAATCGCTTGCGCATTAAAGGATTTTGATGGGCGTAGTCGCGGGATACAGCTATTTGTAAATATACTTCGTCTTTATGAAATAGAAAACAGTCAACGAACCTCATCTAAGAAAGAATACGTAATATATTACATATTTGTAACAATTTACAGAACACATTAAATATCAGCATAAACTGAAAATGTATGAGAATAATAATCCAGAACGTAAGAGAATCCTTTGTGTTGTTAATGATGGTACAATTAACACCATATTAATACCAAATATATGACGCAAAGAACAAGGGGAATAACCGTCAAATGGGACCAGTGGAAAGCATCCATTAGCGCGAAACAAGCGTAGGCGGCACATACTTAGTAAAAAGTAGTTGTTTAATCCGCAAACCATTTTGATTCATTTCCTGGGGTTTTAATTTTTGTGGAACCATAAAGCATTTATTTAAGAAATTAATACGTAAAGCGAAAACTTTCGGTACCATTTTTCGAAAATTGCCCTTACGGAGGAGTATGAAATTTGGCACAATTATAGTTTATATAGAGGAGGATGTGGGATGCTAATCTTTTTTCTAAAATATATATAATAAATATATTAAATTATTATAATAAAACCTCACGCACACCAATGCCAAACGATTTACACACTCATGTATACAAATCCGTTTTAATCAAATATAGCAATGTCGCTGTACAAAAAAATTTAAACTTTGTATATAGCTATAAATAAGCGTATAAGCAAATCTGAACATTTGTGGCCGAATTTCGACTATCGTATATGCCAAAAAATGTAGAAATTGTTTTTTTTTTGTATCGAATATACTAAAATCGAATGTGTTCATAAGCATTGGGTAAAACCATTTTATTTCGATATTATCAACAGACTACAGGATAATATTACTGTAAATAAAAAAAGTACCGAGAAGCCCGAATTCCTTTTAAAGTAAGTGAAGCTGTCGGTCTCATCTCGTTCGTAACCTTGCGGACATTTATCAGATTGACTCGTCACAAAAATCTCCTAAATCTCAAAATGTATGAGATCTGAATGTCGGAGCCAAGACTTCGTTCTTTCAAATATTTAAAGCAATAAATATACTCAGCTTATCAGACTATTTAATAAATACTGAAATATCTCTTTCATGTACAGCTATACAGTTATTTCTTAATTAAGCAAGTAAAAACGATAAACAAAAATCTCCTTGCTCAATTTGGTACTGAACTTATCGGACATTTCAGTTATCACATTTTTCACAAGCTATAAAATGACTAGTGGATCAAAAATTGAACGTCGCTCGACGGTCGGGCCGTCACATCTGAATACGCTCAGCTCTAATGGCCACCGTCGACACCGACCGGCCTGGATGCATGTGTTATCCCATCTCAGTGAATCTGTCGGCTGCTGTTACGGCACCCAATATTACGCGTGATTATAATGTAGTGGTCCATTAACGTGATTGCAGGAAACGCTTAATATGCTGAAGTCGCTAAATTTAACGTTTGACATTATTGAACGGCTTGTCTAAGATTTTATGCTGTTGGAAAATGATCACATAAACTACCATTTGTAGCATGTTGGAGCAAAGCAATTAGAATAAAACCTGTTTTATTATATTTTTGGTTCGATACTGAGCTTATTTTAAAAGGAATAATAGAAATACTGTATGTCTAAAATGACAGTTCGCCCCCTAACATATCGCAATACTTAAGCTTTGGACCATTACCATAGCGGAGGTAGTTACGAACCCGACACCGCAGGTCTCCGCCCAATGGTAAATTTCTTTATAAATAAAATATCAATTTAAGCTTTCTTAATAAATAATTAATCAAATTTTGTTTGCTCTACTTTTATTCAGCTCCAAGGCAATCCGGGCCGCGGCAGTAATAAGTCCAAAAATGACAAGTTACATGTATTGTCATTGATAAAAGACATATTTAAACGCTAGTTTTGACAGCTCGCATTGTACAACAGCTCGTGTCAATTAACTCCGTACTTGTGCCCAGGTGTGAAAGCAATCATTCGTCAACGTCCGAATTTAAATTCGATACATATTTTATTAAACTGCATGTAATTAGTCTAATTACTGGTAATGTCTTAAGTTGTATCAATTATTTTAATGGTAGGCTTTTAAAAAACAATTTCAACAAATATTGGACAATGTGTACTTTTTGAGCGATTTGTGTCTCAAAATAATATAATATTAAAATATAAATACTCTTCGTTATCTTAATATGTCTTTCCATTACTTGAAATTGGTCATCAGTTGTTTAAGCTGATGTTTATTTCGAGCGAGATGAAGCAACTTTTCCGCATCGGCGATCGGTGTATTATAAATAGGATTACAAAATAAAGAAACAGAATAAAAATGAAATATTAATACAAGCAACGGAACCCATATTCTGACCACAAATTAATTTATTGCTGCTAACCAAACTACGGCGTGAATTAATAGACATCTATCATGAAATTTATCTCATAACTTGTCCAAAGATAAAAGAGTGCGTCCGTCCCCCCCATTCCGAATGTTTCCCGGGAGTCAAATGCTTTGAAAAGAGTTACGGGACGAGTAAAAGTGACAGTTATGAGTGTCAGCCGCCATTTTAATTAATTCAATGGCGGTTCATACATCATTAATGTGACGTAGAATTCATAACATGGTTTAAATCACGCTAACGACCTATTATATTATCGGTTATCTTTTGAACAATTTATAGCCTTCTTTTATGTTTATCTCATATTATGTTCGTTGTGAAATTGATGACAGAAGCTCATATTAAAAAAAGAAAAGACCTAGACTGAAGACGACATCATATAATTTACTGTATTCATATCATATAATAAAAATGACTAATGACTAATGAAATATGTCCGAAGTATCGATTCTTTTAATTAAGAGAAAAATGTGAATTAAATGTTAGTCAGTAGTTAGACTGGGTCAATTTACCTCCTGTAAGTTGAATACTATGCCTTACGGCAGTGCGTTTATAATGTACTTAATTCTTCACATCTAAACGTTTGTAACAGCGTTAATTGTTTTACCTATCTTTTTAAGATTATCTACTCCACAATTCACCATTGCAAACACGAGTTCTCATGACTTCGTCTAAATCCCGAGAGCCTTGATAGGATTCTCTCTCTTTTCTTAATCGTGCGATGTAGGCATAGTTGTAGATACAGAATGATAGCTAAATTCATTTATTTATATAACTACAATAATTTTGCAGTTAGATTGTTATACTGATTAATAGACTTCTACAGAAAAAAAAATTGTATGAAGGTTTATGTCCTTATAGACTAGTTTCTAGAGCTACTGTATAAAAACTGATAAAACTGCTGCCGTATATTTGGTCTAAGCTTTCTCTATGGTCCCCATCACTATGTTTTTTTCTGAATTTGCAAGCTTTTTTAATTCATTATTAAGATTTGGCACAGCAAAACTTACAGCAATTAAGAATAGTGAATAAATGAGTTGTAAAATAAGTATGGCCAAATACAAGTTCTTAGAATATTTATACAGCCGAGGACTACTTTAGTGTTTATTCCTAAACCTGAGCAAATAATCAACATATCCACAGCATTCAACAGTCGTAAAAAGATTTGTACAGTTGCACAGGTTTAAAGGACCTTCCAACAAAAACAAGTTATTTTGAAATACTTCTGTTAACACGGTCCAAACTCGCTAAGGACTAAACCACATTGGTAAACTTTATTAGCCATTAAATGTAATATGTTAATTGGATCCCCATCTCTGCGCCAGACTGTACGCAAGTTTATAATTTGTATTATAGGTAATTTAGATATAAGCGTTACATGGTTTTAGGATCAGGGATTTAATATTTTATTCCATTGGATTCCAGTAAATGAGGCCGAGATTTGTTTGGTGTGAATAAAATGTGTCCAATTAAAATGACGCTAATGGGTCCGTTTATCTACTCTACAATCAATCTTTCTCTAACATAATTTATGTTGAAACACGGAACCGGAGAAAATGAATGTAATCGAAAAACTTAATAAGGAATATCGGAATAAGAAATGTCGATTAATATTTGAGACAAAGAAATGAAAAATACACCATTTATCTTTTACAGTGTTATTTCATTACGTTTTTGGTGTTACCATTTAAAGATATAAACTAGACCTTAGAATACCTACATCGTATATTTACCCTACGTATTCTCAATCGAAACTTTGGAGGTTGTTGGTGCTAACTTTGTACTAATTTACCAGCGGTGGACACCCCTTGCGTGAGTGTCTGTTACGTTCTGCTTAACAGTGTCCGACTGAAGAAAAAGAAGAAATATTGAAAATTATCTGTTCACGCCGCAAAACTACTGATAAACTTGGTCAAGACTAAAAATTACAACTTTCACAAGAAATTTACCTGAGTTCCCAACGTGCATGTTTGAGTCCTGTGAAAGATACATATAAATATAGAGATTGCTTTCCAAAAGTGTAGCTAATAACATAATATATTATTGAAAATCTACACAATATAACGCAGTGTGAATAAAACATGTGTAATAAAAGTGACGTTAATGATCCAGAATCGAGATAACACATAATTTAATTAATGTTGAGGAGAAATAATAGCTTTCGAAACAGGACACATTACCTAATAAGAGATATTTGGTTAATCTTGAATCTTATGGATAGCGAATGTACAAAGTACAAAGATAACTTGCAAGTTCTTGTTGCACACTGTACTGTTAGATTAATACAATGGAACAAATTATCCCCTACACCTGATTCGGAAATTTCTGCGGTGTATGGATTTATAATATAAAACCTACAGAGGCTTATGTAGGTAGTTTTAGATTTTGAATACAATGACATGAAAATTCTTACTTGCGCCTTTTTTTTAATGTTTTATTTCTTATTAAGATCTAAAGGAAATGTGCCAATTATTATTAATTTTTATTAATTACATACATAAATATATTATCAACATTTTTAAAAAGTGTATTTTAAAATATATTATTAAGTAATTAAATAATAAATTTCATAGAAAAAGCGGACCAGTAATTAAATTTGGAACTTTACTCCGAAGCTGTGGGTTTATCAGATTTGGGGTTGTATTTATGTGACGTAATGTCATCGCTAATGACCGCACTCCCCTTCTCCCCCCTCCCCCCAGGTTATACGGTACCCACAAAATGTTTATCACACGGATTTTTTATCTTTTACTTTACATTTCACTGCTCAAAAATGTGCGTCGTCATCTAAACATACATTATTTCTTTATTAATAGAATATTATTATTACCCCGTATTTTTCATTTTCAACAAAATTGTTAAAGTATAAATTTGTAATAATTTATAAAATTCATATACTTTTGTAACATTCTGTTTTTTCTAAAACATAAATGTTTTTTTTAGTTTCGTATCTATAGCTTGGTTCATTTAATTTATATTTAATTATGTTTTGAAAATTTATTAAATTTGTAAAGGTCTTGGTACAATTCTGACCGCGTATATTCCGAAAAAATCGGACAATTGAAGGCAAGTTACAGAATATATCATGTATAAAAAATGAACAAGAACTATTTTTGGAAAACAAATCAACCACTCAATAGAACAAATTAAAATGTTTTATTTTGTCGCATTCATACTCGCTATTTACTTTTAAGTAACTAATAAACTTTAATGTGCAGGAGTAGATAATTGATCTTAGCAAATCAAAAGTCTATCTATGATTATATTTTCGTATAATATAACATGTTAAATTTTTTGCATTACCTGTAGCATGAAATATATTAAATATATAGTACATACTGTCTTCAAACCTGACGTCTTCTTTATGAAAGACAATAAATTTTATCCCCAGCACAGCTGATGAGCTGCTAACAAAGATAAATATAAAAAAGTTGCTACCTCAGGAAATAATAGTCTTGAAACAAGTTTGGATTTCCTCCAAAATGAGAAGTTACGTACAGTAATAAATTATGAACAACAAACAAGCCTACTATATCTGTATCGACATCCGTATACGCTTTCTTCGGTGGGTCTGCTTTTTTGAATAAATATTAAATGCTTAGTGTCTTTACATCTTAATATTGCTGTAATTTGTATAGTTCTTCTGTAGATATAAGTCTGTATCACAAGCTACTTACCGCAGTAGATCATACAGAAAGATATTTAAAAATTTGGAAACGTCGTGTCAAAGTTTTAAGATCGTCGAGCCGCTACTAAAATAGAAGCGTTCACTTACAATCAGTAATTTGGACTCGAAGTAATTGAACTATAAAAAAAGTTGAGCCAATATGACAGCGAGTGCGTGCACCCAGCATCTGACGATAATACGGGGGCGGCGAGACGACATCAACGCGATTCTATCCGAGCTGAGGTTATTACATTTAGACTCATAGATATGTCAAATGAATGTCGCTCGAGGATCTTTATGTCGATAGTTCTCTTGATACTCAATCGATGGCTCTCGTACGAGGCGATCTCGACACGGGCTTAATTGAACCCTCCCCCGTTACGGTTCATCGTTTACAGCCCTTTAAGACTCCATTTTCTTTTTCGTAAAGTTATAGGAATTCGTTAAAAATAACCGCCTGCCAATGTCGCTTTGTTGGACGAACATATTCTCGAAGGAGGGCAGGGTTTCTGAATGTTATCGATGACTTTATTTTGATGTCTAGTACTAGTACTAGATTTCGTTCAGAGTTGATCGGTATTATTTTGGATACCGAGTATTATTTATTAAGCCACGATTAGTAATAGTTACTTAGTTACAATTAAATGACTATTATGAAAGTGAGCAGTCATTTATTATTTATTAAACCAATACTTTATTTTGTAACAACATGAAACATACCCCGAGAGGGGAGATCCGACTTAGTGCCGTGTCAGTGTTCGTTACAGGTGAGCTATGGAAGTGTAAATCACACTCGAATCTCAATAAAATTCATTTAAAATTGTAAAGTTTGACATCGTAGGGCTAGGACTGTTACTCGGTAGGCAGTATTTTAAGGCCCGCAGTGGTCCGGGCCGCGGTCTACAGCCATACGTCCGTAGTGCCGACCGAGCCGAGCTGCGACACCTCCGGTATCGGTAGCGGAGCGAGCGACGGGGCGCTGCGCCACCGCGGGACATGATCGGAGCCGTGTTTGGCGTGCGGTGATGGGGGCGGCGGCGCACCATGCGCGCGCGCTTTGATGGAAGAGTCTTGGTCGTCGGGCGGCGCGCCGCTGCTGCGCACGCGCTCCCTGCCGCTGGTGCTGGAGGCGAGCGCGGCGCCCGCGCGCCAGCCCAAGCTCGACCCGCGCCAGCTGCCCATTATAACTATGGATCGATCTATAAATCGATATTCGTCTCATTCTTGAAACAATAAAAAAATATATAACAATCTGACTTTCCGATGTGCCTCAACGCACGTTTCGCTTCGACACCGAAGCATCATCAGGAGATAGACTCTACAAAGGTCTAGGTCTGCAGCATTACACCGATTTTCCCTCGTATTTATTCGCGGATTAAAGCAAAGTAGTTTAGCTTCTCATGCATGTCATGGATTTCCATAAACTAACGCCTGATTCTATCAATTATTTGAAAGAACTTTTCAAATCGGACCAATAGTTTCTGAGATTAGCGCGTTTAAGCAAAGAAACAAAAAAACCCTTCAGCTTCGTGTATAGATTCAATAGAGGATATAAATTTCCTTATTTAATGTTAGACGTTCCCTATCGCAATTTTTTTTCATATCTAATCTAAATTGACCCAAATCCACGTTTAATCGTCATATGTTACTTTATAATTAGTTAATTTTTTTCACCATTCTTATTATATTACGAAGAATAAATTTTTCTTGAATATTTTTCTTAGAACTGAACTATATTTTTGATCTTTCATTTTTTTTATTCGTATATATAACATATTCAAGTGTTTTCATGGCGTGTTCTTAGAATTTAATTGTAATTATTAATTTGGATAATATTACAGTTTTAAAGTAAATTTAGATGCCTTTCAATTATAAAACTAATAATTATATTACAGATGGAAGATATAAAAAGTCTTAATTCCACGATAGACACTTAAACAAGTAATAATTAAATAAAATCTGACTATTAAAATATTAAAGTTTTCTAAAAAAACTAACAATTTATAGTCTTTATACACTGTATTTTATTTCTAAGTGTAATTAAGTATTTTTAAATAGGTCAGAAGTTAATTAGCGTACAGTATTATTTTATAGAAAGTTCCTCTCAATTGGAAACTCAGTCCCGCTGCTAAGTCTTCAAATTAGCGCAGGTGTGAATTTCCTAGGGGACAACTAGTTTCAATATTTTCCTGTAATTAATTTTATTTTTAGTGCAGGTTAGGAATTAAAAAGAAATAAATTACAATTTATATGATTGAATTATTTTTGGAACTCATTAACTCTTGAATGCTCCACTTCCATGTTTATGTATTCATAAACTTTTAATACATTCAGCGTCGCGTCTACTTAGTCGTAATTTTAATTTATAAAAAGTTACTAGTTTTATTTTTTGTAAGTTCTTATTTTAGTCTTTTGAAAACTTGCTTGCTGGTAGATGCTAGCCATCGAATATAGGTTTCTGCAGTACCCTTTTTAGTAGGTTCTTAATAATAATTCGTATATGAGAACTATACAAGTACTGACTTGTATAAGATAAAATATTGAAGCTTAAGGACTGCCTTAAGCTTCAATATTTTATCCTAAGTTAGAAGGACAAATTATATTTAAGTTTGTTAGTAAGTAGAGTTAATCTTTTGCTACGTTGCTTGTTTGTATATCATATACAGCAAATTTCGCGCGTATAGAAAAGGTTTTTTTTTAGATAATGGTTTTCAGATTCAGGTTTTTTTTAGATAATGCCTTTTTGAAACCATTTAAATATTCTCGTGCGCGCCCTTATATGACCATTTCATAATTTTTGTATGACTCACTGCTGGGTGGGCTATTAAGAAGTTCTCACTCGAATTTCGCTTTTGATATGGCACTCGAATGTCACTTTTAAATTAAATATTATACTCATTAATTTTTCTTTTATAATGGAAACTAGCGGACCAAATATGCATTTTTTAATATTTTTAAATAATGTTTTGATTTAATTATTTCCTTTTTTTTCTGTCCTTTGGGTCTTTTTCTTTTTTTCTTATCTTTTAAACTTTCCCTGAAGTAAAGGCAATAAAAGATAAAAAAACTGAATTGAACGTGGTTTAGCCGTTTCTGAGTTTCAACGAGACTAACGAACAACGATTGATTTTTATATATATAGAAGATATTTTATTAAAATCATTATTTAATAATTTGGTGATAAAATTAACGATTTAAAAGCTATGTTTACGTGCACGGGTTATTCACGCCCTGCACTGTGAAGATCCTACAAACAACTTACTCGGTTAATTTTTTCGTTATCACCATTTCAAATTTGGCGGGAATAACAGCCAATGCTATAAATTGAAAATGATTATAATGAATTTAAAAACAATTATTAACAATTATAATGATAATAGAATGTATATAATGATTATAGAAACCTGTGCGGGCGTTGCGAGTCGCGCCGCCATGTCTGGTGAAGCAGGCGGAGAAGATTCCACCAGCACTTCGTCACCAGCACACTCAAAATCTGTAAATTTTTGAAGAGGATCATCAAAAATATGTCGAACTACCATGGATTAGAGTCCTTAATTATTGATTAAGATATGTGGATCGTTAAAAACAATAATATGACATAAAAATTATGATATAGTAAATGTATTACATTTAGTGCTCTTTAAAACATTTTACACCCATCTCTAAGACTACAAGGGGGTCAATTTCGGTGAAAGATCAGAGATTATTTTCCAGTACTTAGATAATATAGCACGTTTTGTTTTCTTACAAAAAAAAAATTGCCGGAGTAATTTTAATTCAATACCATTGCAAGTCGACCTACTGACATCGATTAGTACCATAAATAGGACGTATTTTAGTTGCCTAATATCAAAAATTTTTAATTAAAAAAGTAGAGGTACTTTATAGGTAGCATATTTTAATTTAGAAAAAGCACTTGTCTCGTTGACTGTACTCTCTAAGATGGTTGTCTCCCGCAAATTCGGCCGACGCTGCTTAACGCTAAATGTTGTATCATACCTTCAATGTTTTCGTCATAGTGTGGATACGCCATTAAATTTTATGTGCATTAAGTTTAGTATAAGTTTAAGTGATAGTAAAAGTCAAAAATACCTTTACTCTAATAGACTTTCTTACAAGCGCCGGGATCGTCATATATACTCAACACGAAAGTTGTTATATGCGACTATTAAAATAAATATTTATTTTGCAATATTGTGGTAAGAAATCGAGATGAAAACTATCCCATGTTTTAAGTTTGACTGTTCATAACGTTTCATAACGTTTAAATTTTATTTCCGCTATTTTTTCACATTTTTGCATGTTAACTATGAAGTACAAAGCTGGAGCGACTCAACTCCAAGCAGTTTTATCTTTAATATGGTCTTCGACAGTATAATAAGCTTGACGAATACGCGTGTTTTAACATGTATTTTAAATTTAACTAGAAACAAATTTAATATTGCACGAAGAGGATAAAGGTTTTTATTTTGATATATAAACATAACTTGGATTTATTTTTGACACCTTTCAGATTTTGTCTGTGTAAATAAAAAGACATTAATAGGTTAGAATTTACGTAAGGCATAACTAGATTTAAAATTCATAACTCTGAGTAGACAAAGTCGCGGGTAACAGCTATTTTCTTACAAAAGTAGTACGATCGCGATAATGAATCGATAATCAGACAATTAAATGTAGACAAATGTAGACAATTAAAAAAAATTGAAGATGCGCTCGCAAAAATGACAAAAGTTTTATAACATGATATTGGATTATTCATAAAGGAACAAAAATAAATGATTATTTAAGTCTTTTAGACTGATTTAAATTGGGAGGCTCGTAAAAGGCGAAGTTCACATGCAAAGATCATCACCTGACGTAGATAACTTCAAGCGGATGTTTAATTTAGAATGGCTGATTCCCATGATTTTATTTGCAAATTGCAATTTTTGATTTTACACCTTGATAAGCAAACTTTAAAAGTAATAAATATTGTTAAAAGATTTTTACAACGCCTGATTTTATTTATGTGTTGCTGAAATGTCAATTTTTAAAACATTACAATAGCCTCGGGCATCTTCTCTTCTTCTAGAAGAAAAAGCCCAGCTGTGTTTGAACCAACCGCCGTACCGATTTAAGTTCAACCTGCAACCTTTGAACTATCGAGACTTTATAATTTCCAATAGATAATTGGAAATTATAAATTAGATAAATTTATATTAACAATTTTTTTTTAATTACACGGGACAAACGGGCAGGCGGTTCGCCTAAATGTATTCATGCCCATGGACATCTACATCTTCTAAAACCTCCCAGGCAATAGCGCAATGCTGAGATATTACCAACTGTTGAATGCTGATATTACCTGCAGCTAAATGCTGAGTTTTTTTTTATATTACAAGGGGCAAACAAGCAGGCGGTAAGTGGCAATCGACGCCCATGGACGTCTGCACTACTAGAATTCTTACAGATGCGTTGCCGGCCTTTAAAGAGGTGTTTGGGGCACCGAGAACTCTCACAAACCGGACGAAACGCTACAACAATACCATCACTTGACGTGACAACATGGCCGAAAATTATCCTTATGTTTATTTATTTTTCATATTAAAAACGACTTATCTTTAAGCTTAGTGCAGTTAGGATATTTATGTACACTAGTTTTAGTGCTAAATTGTAATACATTTACGATTGAATATGTTTTGAAATTAAAAAAAAAAAAACAATGGCACTCCGTAGAGCCGACAGAAGTGAAAAATTGGTCATACAGAGGCTTCGCTCCACTAAGCGATCGCCTAGTGGAGCGCAGCTAGAGGTGTCGGTACGGTAACAGGGTCGCGAACCGCGAAGTTTTAACTTCAAATTTTTTTGAAGGCGCAAAACTAGACGCGATCGATTGAGACTAAACGACACTTTTGAGCAGCTTTTTATTACAATTCCGCGTGTTGTGTGGTGTTGGTCAGCGATGTTCCCACCGATTGTAGCGCGGAGTGTCGTGGGCGCGCCTGGTCAACAGGGTAGAGTAGTGCAGCACGGGCAGTAAGGCAGCCCCCAGTACTAGCGCGCCAAACGATGGCTTGTATAGCAACCTGCATAATAAAACAGGACGACAAATTTTGGAAAATACTTTAATTCTTCAAAGTCGCAGAAAAGTGACGGATCTAAGAAATCTTAAATTTTACAGGGCAACCATTTGAAATAATTATATGACTTTTATAGCACAATTATTTTAATTTTAAATCTA
>JANCMC010031408.1:0-18992 GCA_024363005.1 Charaxes varanes | reverse complement strand
AATCTTAAATTTTACAGGGCAACCATTTGAAATAATTATATGACTTTTATAGCACAATTATTTTAATTTTAAATCTACTATTATGCGTAGAAAAAATAATTTTCAAAATAATATATATTATGTAATAATAAGTCTAGTTTTCTAGAAAGTTATTTTACAACAAACACTTATCAAAACCATCATTGTTCTACGAGTATGACGAATTATTTACAATATTCTCAAGTATCTGTCAAAACCAATGTTGTTTTTAGAGCAAAAAAAAAACACTTAAATTTAAGGATTAAAATTCCCTTCAAAACACTCGAAATTATCATGACGTCACTTTATGATAACAGTGCGTTCCACAAAGCGTCACCTCGACATTTTCGCCGCGACCATAACGGTCGCAGTCGTCTAAAGACGAATTTCCTAATGAGCACTTTTAACGCACTTATAACACACGGTGACGTCATACGCTCTGCTTCGAGTTTTAGCTATCATAGGGGGTTGTTGTATTTTTTTTGGTTTCTTTCTTTTTTATCCCTAATAGTCTCGCTCGCAATTTTAAAAAAACTTACGTTTGTTAAGCTTTATTTTATCTGATAAAAACATCATGTAAATGATTTCTGATTACTGTTGTCATGCCTAGTACTTGACGTTTAAATTAAATCAAATCAAAAGATATTTTATTCAAGTAGATGTTGACAAGCTATTTTGTATAGTCAAATATTTTAAAAGCTGCCATTGATTAGGAAAATTCAAGCCACGAGAAGAATAAGCAAGAAATTCTTTAGCCACTCTTTTGAAAAATTGTTCTTACAAAGAATGAGTTTAATACATTTCAATGTTACCTATAAACTACGAGGCTGGGGACTCAACACCAAGCATTATACGCTAGATTAAGTGGCTCTTGCCGCGGCTGAGTGTTGGATGGATCACCCAGCTTTCTCACACTGGTTTATATTTGATATCCGACATCCTCTGTGTTTCGGAGGGCACGTTAAACAGTGAGATCCGATTGATGTCACTGAGTGATATTAGTCGTGGGGTTGCAGAGGATGACGTCAGATGGCAGTCGGTTATTTTAACTCGCCCCACAGTCACATTCTCTGCGACCTTAGCGGACCCTGGTACTTCTTCTTCTTAGCGGCCCATAACTTAGCTACATCAACTGCCTTATCAGTGGCAGCCATTAAGTCCTCTTGCGTTGTTCGACCCTGGTATTACAACGGGATAACGCTAAGAAGAAGAAGAGACATATACATACAAAATAATGATATATATGTAGGATATGCTCACCATGGAAAAGATATTATGAGGAGTGTGTAGGAGAAGGAGAGGACCAAGTTAATCCACAGCCGCGTACATCGGCGTAAATTGCTCGATATCCACTGGGACTGCATAACTGGAACACAAAAACCTCTTTCAGTAACGAAGAAAACTCTCCTCCTTCTTTTATTACGAAGTTCCAATGATTTTGAGGACGATTATGAAGTTCAATTTTTACAGCCAAAAGCTTCACTTAGGATTTTTTATCCCAGGAAACATTAAAAAGTTGCCAGTTCCCTTGAGTCACTTCGGACGCCCTTGGACAACTGCTCTGTAGAGCAGTAGGAAAGCTCAAAGATGCCTTGGTTGATTTTGAGGAATGAGTATGCATGAAGTTCCCGGGGGAAATACAAGAGTTTGCTACTAGTCCCACAGAGATTTTGCGCGAAGCAGGAAGTGTTGGCGTCGCACTTCTCCAGGTTGTACAGCTTCAGGCTCTCTGTAAGTGGAGGTGCAGCGCAGCAACGTAAAGAAGAAGTAACACATGACGTGAGATGGCGATGATGTTAAGGGGGAAAGTTACAGCAATACTTCAAGAGATGGCGCTGCACAGACGCTGTACGAACACTGAAACGCACCATACGACTTAACTCACGCTAGCGAAGCTCCTACGTACGATCACTATATATAGACTGACGATCTTCCGTTGTGGCGATCGAGCATATTGATTTACTCTTCCGCCTACTTGAGTGTACCTGACCAGACCGGTAGCTACCGCTACATAACGATATAGAAAAAGTTACACCAAAGCAAACTAGATGGCACTGTACGGATAGCGACGACCGCAGTACAAACACTGAAAATCTCCATACAAACCAACTCACGCTAGCGAAGTTTCTACTTTCGATTACTATATATAGACCTTCCGACGAACAACTGTCGGCTCTTCATAGGAACTCTCCGCTGCATTTAAATAATTTTTATTTAAATTGCTTATAACTCCAGTCTAGCCATTCTCAAACTTTGCCTTAACCAAGGCTAACGTGGCTTATTTCATATTTACCTAAAAATTAAGTTTTAAGCAATTACTAAGTGTAGTAACTATTTGTTTTCTTTATAGATTGTAGCACTCATTTTTTTATTGTTATATTTATATTTACTTATGTATTAAGGTTCGCTAACTTATATATGTGCAATCTTTTTAAGTGATAAGGGATTTATATTCTAGTCGCTTACTGTTCGTGTCCAAATAAAATAAAAATTGGCTCAAGGCTCGATGGGCGGATTATATAGAGTAGCGGGAGATGGCTGGATGAGATTGGCTATACTCGACTAAAAATTTGAGAGAATGATTAAAAAATATAAAAAAAATTATGATTTGGTTGTTGCTTCCATATACATATATAGATATAGACTACAGATAGATGATTTTTATACTAGAACTTTTAACTAATATATTATGTAAAATTATTATTTCATACAATGTTTCGCTAGTATGATGTTTTAGGAATATGACAAAGAGATTGGTTCACTAGTAATTGGCAGACGAACCAACATTTAGACAAAACAAGGTCTGCCATATCCACTAGTTAAATACAGAAAAGACCATATAAAATAATTATTTAATTAACTGTTAATTATATAATTATAAGAACCATCAAAAGTCAGCATTTAATACATAAAACATAGTGAAATAAGATGATCTGGGATTGCGTAGCACAGAGCCATCTATGAAAACAGCTTCAAACTACGTAGTGATTGTCTTAAAGATGGCGCTTGTGCGTGTCAGAAATATTACATTTACTAAAATTCACTAAAATTAACCCTTTTTGTCCAGAGAGTAAAAGGTTATATAGTTTATTTATTTTTAATACCTTTTTTTCTCTATTTTGAAAATTAAATAAACAAATTTTGGGCAGTTTGTAAGGGAGATTTTATAAGTGTTTTTTACAATAAACGAAATTGTAACTTTTTTTTATATTACAACGGGCAAACAAGCAGGCGGTTCATCGCCTAATGGACGCCCATGGACATTTACATCACCAGAAGGCTTGCAGATGCGTTGAAGGCCTTTGAAGAAGTTTAAATAAAAACACATACTAGTAGTCAAAAATCCAGCAACAAGATAACTTTGAATTTAAGACTCAAACTCCTATTTACGGCCACTTGAAAATCGGATCTGATACGCGATAAAGATATTTGTTAAACCACTTAAAAAGATTGTTTTCCGGTTTCGTTCAAAATAATTTTTGTAATGAGTTTTTAGCATGTCCTATTAACATGGAAAATTTCAACTCTCTTTAACAAGTTTAGAAACCCTAAAAGCGAGGGGTGGTCCTTGCGGGCGGACAGACGGACGGACCGACAGATAGAGCGAGATTTACTTGGGTTTTGGGCAATAAGGGTTCAATGCAGGCCTACGGAACCCTTAAAAAGGTGAAAAATATATACTCACGGGTATGGTCACGTAGTTTTTATTAAATTTTAATGACAGAACATTTGAATTAAAACGTTGGCCAGATTGATAGAACGATTTACAAACTGACATTTAAACACATCATCAGACTGGACTAATCGCCGGACTGATGGTCGAAGAAAAATAAAAAGGAGACAGGAGACAATAGAAGAAAAGTAGAGGAATACAAAAAAAATGCCTTTATATTTGTTTGTCTATTAATCCTTATCTTGGCAACTATTAAACATGCATGAGAAGCTAAACTACTTTGCTTTAATCCGCGAATGAATACGGAAACTTACTTTTGGGAAAGTCAGTGTAGTGCTGTGCTTTGGTGGCGGATTCGGTGGTGTAGCTTTCGGGTTGCAGCATTACACCGATTTTGAAATGATAATACATTATGAAAGCCTATGTATTCTATTCACTTGACTTGAAAAAGGTGTAATAAAAATCATAATTGTAATAAAAATTATATTTTACCTTGTACGTGAAAATGTTTCCTTGCTATAAAGGCGATACTGACATGTTTAAACCTGTCCCATTCGCAGTAATTAATTAATTAAAATAAAACTTCAATAACTTTAATCTCTAGCCATTTGATTATTATTTTGGTTAGTTTAAGCAATTCAATTAGCAACAGGCGAGAAGCGATTACATGCGTGTGTTGCCGCAAAAAGCCGTAATTGTTATATCTTCGCAAATTAAATAAGTTGTTATTCGACATGCCCTTTTAAATCACCTGCGGTTATTAGTTCTGTGCGCGTCTAGGAGACTCCGCTCTAATTTTTATCTTTGACATTTCAAAATTGCGCAAAAGCCTGGCAATTAATAATAATCCAATATTAACAAAGATAATAAAGTCAGGTTATCACTGTCATTATCTATGGATATTTAAAAAAAAACCTAAGAAAAGACACAAAATACATGTTCATTTCACTAATATTCGATTTATTTAAAATAGAATATAAGTAAACAAAATATTTGATATATATAATAAAATAGCAAAAAAAGAGAAAAAACAATTCACCAACTGATATGCCAAAGACAAATCACGACTTTTTAAAATCCTTGCCACAGTGTCCTTTCACATTTCATATTTATATCTTAGATTTTTTTTTATTTGAATCAAAATTTAATAACAATTCAGACTAATAGGCATACCTAATTTTCATCGCCTACACGAGGTAACTACTCTTCGATGATAAATTAGTTTTTTTTTAAATAAAAAAATATTTGAAATAAATTTATTACTTTTTTAATAACGAAGTGGATCAGTTATTGAAATATTTTATCAACTCAATGTTGCAATTACTTGAAAATAGATATAATATAAAAATGAAGTATGAAAAATAAGTTTTTAATATTGAATTGCCTTGTTTAATTCATGAACGCATTTTGGCATTTCACAGTTGTTTTGTTGAAGAACATATGGATCGCTAGTGTGTATTAGAAGTTCGGCACTTTTGAAGGTAAGAACTTGAGGGAATAATTTGATATTAAGCCTTCTTATATCAAGTTTAGTGCTAGTTTTGTGAGACTAGCTATAGCCCGCTACTTGGTCTGTATGGACTTGATTGTGTTCAATTCACGATTTTTGGGTTTGCCAAGATTAGTCTTTTAAAGATCCTACCGGACGACGACCTTTGAAAGGATTGTATGCTATTCCTTTTAAATTTTAAGTAAAAGAATTTGAATTTATTAAGTTGTATATGATTGCTTTTCTATATTTAAAAAAAAAATACTTTAATTTTATTTATTTGAATAGACTAGTAGCTTCTTTAACATTTTATGAGTAATAAACTTTAAAATATTAAACTAGGAGCTATGCAAAATAAAGTATTCAATTTATTAAAACCTTTTAATAAATTGAATGCTCAAATAGCAAAATTGACATTGAATATCCACAACATACACACACTGACACACGCATACACTTACACTTGCATAAACACACACGCCCACACACGCAATACGACACAATATATTCCATGTAAGCGGCAAATAATTTCCGCAATTTCTAAAGTTTAGTTTTTAATTTTTCGTTTATTATATGAGATTAATTTTTAGTTTTTCAAATCTATTACGCTTATTATATAAAGCTGATAAGTTTGTTTGTTTGAACGCGCTAATCTCAGGAACTAAAAAATTCAAATCCAAAGTCAAAATCGGGATTTTTTTTTTTAATTTTATAGCTTCCGTTGCGTGCGCTGCCTAAACGGTTAAAGTTTCGCCAAAATCTTGAATCAATTGAGAATAGAATTGATTCGGATTTATTTTAACGGTCAACATGTCCCGAACCCTAAAGCCCGCGCCACACTTTAATTATTGAAACCTTTGAACTGTGTGTCCCGCGCCATCAGTGATCAAACCAGTGTTCAAATATTTAAAATCATAATGTGGCGCCGTTACATAAAGCTAAAGATAGCCTGATAAAACCTTTATAAGAAAAAATCTGTTCAAAATCTTGGTCGGGGCTTCATAATATATTTCCATAGTAAGCATACATTATATCGTTCCTAATCAAGTTTATACGCCGACTAGCACTTGGCTGATTTACGGGTGGTTGTGACCAAAATTTTTTTAAGGCTAAATAGAACACGCCTCCACACGATGAATCCATGGAATTCGTTTCCCTCCTATTGCGATTATTTCGTTTTAACGCTACTAGCTAGCTAGTAGGTTCTAGCTATTTCAAAAGCGAGAGAATACGTTTATTACATTATTGTGTCCTGAAGTTTCCGGGTTATTTTTTCTGGCTTTCCCTTCAAGACATTTTAAGTATTCTTATTAGGCTTGTGACGCAAGTCACTGTTCAACAAGATCAAATAAATGTTGTTGTTGACATTTGCGGTCGCTAAGTTTACTATGGAAAAACCCTTATACCCGACATTTACATCCCAATTAAAGGCTAGTTCACCGTAGGTAACAGAAAGTTGTTATTGGCTATTTAATCAAGAAGATAAAATTCTTCAATCGTTCCTTCAACTGAGGCTTCGTGACTAAATTTACAATTTCAATAATTATTATTATATATGAAAATAGTACTCTGCTAATGTAAATTGTTAAAGCAAACAATACATACTCATATGAACCTTGAAGTTTTTTTTACCCATTTCTAATAGAAAAGACTATATTTATCAGGGCCGAATGGCTTTTGGGGCTTTAGCCCAGGGCCCAGGTGATATCAGGTGCCCCCAGCTAAGTCAAGTCAAAGTCAAAAATTGACGATAATGCGAAAAAAAGTATAACTTCATTGAATTAAATAGATCATAAGGTTTGCAGTCCTGCAAATTCTGCGAATAATAAAACCGATTCAATTCATATAATTCAAGCATTTGTTCAAATGTTTGTCCTACGAACTAATAGTTAAAATGTTCGGCAGCCATTAAATTCATTCAATCTCGATCATGCATGCTAAACTTTTCTATACTTTGACTAATTAAGAGAGCCCTACGTAGTATTAGACCAGTGTCCCCTAAACTCACGATCCGACCCTTATATTTATTAATCAATCTGTATACATTATGGTTTGCACCTGAATTATTAAAAGGACTATTTTTGTCACTCTCTGTTACTGCTCCGATCATCTTTTAAAAATTTATTTTGTCTATTTACATATACAAACTCATTCAAGTTCGCTCTTACGAACCTCATTAAAATAAATGTTCACTGCGTTAACATCATAATTAAAATTGTAAATTATTTATATCATTTGTGTAAGCACCTTACATATATCAAATAAATTTTAATAATCAAGTATACAGTATAGACATGACAGAAAAAAATTAACGGTCACTATAATGCTGTTGTGCACTAATAATGAAGTTGTAAAATATATTTTACAATAATATAGCATTTTCTTAATATATATTTATCTAAAAAAAGGCAAGTTACTGAGGATCTCACAATAGATTGCACGCCATCTTTACACATCGTTACATCTCGCTGCCGTCTGTAACATGAAAATTTGTCCAATTGACAATAATTTCGCTGCTGCATATAAATTATACATGGAAAACCTATAGCTTTTAGAATATATACCTTTAAAAGTTATATGTGTGCCCGTTCGAAATGAACGAGTTTTGTTTTGCAGGTCCCACCCCACGCAGGGACATAACACGTTAGAATTCAATGACCGAGAGCCAAGTATATATTTTTGGAAGATCGGGTTGAATAACGTTGCGGAGTTGTTTAAAATTTCAAATCAACCTTCTTGCATAAACCGTGAGGTAATCAATATGCTTATGCTAATCGAGGTTATGGTCGATAATAATACCTAAGGATTTACAATCCGTAACTTTTTCAATATTTCGGTACTTGTAACTCACATAATTGGAGTTTAGGCATGAATGACATTTGACTACAAAGTTCTGTGGAGGTTGACTTAAACTTCTAATCCTGTAGATTTTACATTTGTTCATGGAACTTTAGGAAATGTCAGTAATATAGATTAAGAACAGGGCATTGCCGAGGACGGTACCCTGAGGTACACCGTACGATATATATATTGTTAGAGGCATTCCTTACAAGCTTCTTGAAAGCTGTGTAACAAGTAGAAAGCGACGTGTGTAAATAGGTAACGTAATCTGTGACGATATATATATATGTATATCGTTACATCAGTATCGTATCGTTAAGCCTTGGCTAAGTCCAGGAACACTCCTATACATTTCTGTATAGACCATCAAGTACCTACGCAACTTCAGATCTATAACTGATATAAAAATATTATCTTCAAATAATATTTTATGTCTAAATCCTTATTGAGAGTTAGAGAGTAGGTTGAATTCATGTAGACATTTAATTTATTTTTTATTAATTAATTTTTCGAGTATTTTAGAGGGAATTAGCAATATCGAAATATATCTGTAGTTATCTACTTTATGTTTACTACACTTTTATGAACAGGATGACTAACAGCTCATTTGAAGGCATCAGAGAACACGCCTTTGTTAAGGCAAGTAAGATAAAGGTGAGTTAAAATGGAAATAGGTAAGTTCCTTCTAATTTTGACAAAGATATATATATATACTAGATGTATATTGTCCCAAACGGCAGTTATTTTTAAGGAAATCAAAACAGATTAAATGTTGGAATCTTCGGTATTAATAAGACCAAATGAATTTAGATGGGAAAAATGTGAGATGCATTGCATTTATAGCGGTGTTATTATTTATTATAGTTTGTGTAAGTTGCTTGTCCATATTAGAAAAATATTAATTTATGAAGTTCCGTTATTCACCTAGTAATGGTGCAGATATTAATAATTAAGTGCTAGAATACTTAATTTTAGATATAATAATAAGGTATAGATTTTATTGTTTTTTTGATGTTTTTCCACTTTCCAGGTCTTTAGGATTTTTAATAATTTTATCCAACTCAGTAATTTCAAAGGTATGCATTTTATATCAACAAAAATTACTGTGGAGGTTCTATTTTGTCGAATAAATTTTACTTCGTCGCTACAAACAGACACTCCAATTTTATTGATGTGTATAGAGTATAAATTAAAAGAAACTTTGAAACTTCCTCTTCTTCTAGCTACAAATATTGTAAATTTTGGATTTAAACTTTAATAAAGACGAATTTTTCAAAAAAAGGGCCTTATTAATAACCTGGTATATAAAATTATATACAAAATATATTATAACATAAGTTTATTAAATCTGAAGAATCAAATGTGTCGCTTTATCATATAAGTAAAAATTTATATAAACCGATACAACCGGTAACGTTATAAACATACAATAATCCTGCCACCTAACTTTATATTTTGTATATATTTTCATAAGTAATAATGATACATTTAAATACAATTTTAACTCACGTGAAAACTATCTTTGTTAAGTCCTTAACTAGTTAAGTAGTTTATAAACGAGCAGATCCTTTATGAACTATTTAACTAGGTTAAAACACAAATTTTAAATTACTATATTCATACATACCTTCTTACAAGCGCTCGTGATCGTCACACACAACGTACAGCTTTTAAACTTATTATTTAATGTGGCAAAATTAAAGGTGTACAAGTTAAGTTTACAAGAGTTCTTCGCGCCTTGCTCTGAGACTAACTAGGAACGCCTTGCTACCAGACTAGTTTCAAACATCCAGGCTCCTGATACGCTACGCAGTATCTTTTACATATTACAAAAAAATAATGAACTATTCACGAAGCTATTTTAAAGAATACCGTATTAATCCTTATCCATTTAACTACATTTGATACTTTTACATTCAAACCAAAATTTACCTTTACAGCATATCATTAAAGAGAATATCTTAGAAGATATGAGAAATTTAAAATACGTGTCGTCGTAAGCGACCAATAGATGGCGCTATAATTTGATATAAAAAATAAGCAAAAATTCGGATAGAAAAACGTCTGCCGGGGCCGCTAGTCCCACTACAAATGTAAGGCACTAAATAACCTCTGGAAGATTTAAGCTCCAGCCAAGACAAACAACGCTATAAATCGTTCTTTGATTCGCCATAAAAAAGGTTTAGACATAAATATTAGCATTCGCACACCTTCCTTTATATGAAATACAATTAAGGCAAATTTCATACTTTTCCATACGCGTAATTTTCGAAAAATTGTACCTTTTGTTTTCGTTTCACATATTTATATATAAATAAAAATGGCCAGAAGCGAGTTAAGACACGTTTATGTAGAAGGGTTGCCCATCTGATAGGCTATAAACATATTTGTTAAATAACTTCAAAAGTTGTTGTCCGATCTCGTTCAGAATAATTTTCCTAATGAATTTTTAGCATGTTGCATCAACATGGAAAAATTCAAGTCTCTATGTCTAATAGTTTAAAAATACTCAGGGGGGAGGAGGCATCTTACGGGCAGACAGACGGACGGACGGCAAGAGCGAAATTATAAAGCAAAATTAAATAAACAGAAATATTATTTAAAAAAATCTTTATTTCTTGTGTTCCGAGAACTACTCCTTCTTAGCTATCTTCCGCAATCTAGTACCAGTACTATCAATCTAGTTTAGTGTTTCATGCATGTCATGATTTTCCGCAAAGTAACGCCTGATTCTATCAGTTATTTACAGTTTCCGCTATCTCTTGCACTAGCTCACTTTTATGTTCGCCAGCGGCTACCGAGACAATTTGAGATTTCGCTGTCACCGGCTTTTCCAGATTGTCACCGAAAATAATCTAACTGGCAGTTAAGTGTAATAACTTCTTACGTACAAATCACGTTCTGATCTCCATTGGGGAACACTTTCATTTTATCTGGCTACAGTTTTATATTTGTGGAAATACTTGGGATTAGTAACTAATGTGAAAAAAAATTTAATACTTGAGATTAAAATTCTACCAAAATGGTAATAACCTAAGCAACAACACTGATTCTATGACACTTGTTCAAGAATTTGGCATTGCTAATAGTAATTTGCAATTTTTTTCATTGGAGTTTTAGAAGTTTCACAGGTAAGCTGTCATTGCTGTTAATCAGTGCGCGATTTTTCGTACGAACGAAATTGTTGAAATTACATTTTCCGCCAGTTTTTAAATCTAAAACTTGTCGTGAAAACTGAAAAGTGTTTTATTCTGTGAACGATACAAGTGATTAAATTACAGGTCATTGGTATTGTAATGGTAAAGTATAATTTGTCTGCAATCTTTTTTTCTTAATCATCATATAGGCTTGGAATAAAGTTCACACATTTGATCTAGATGTGATTACTAGGAACTTTCAAGAAAATAGTATAGTCATTTGTCAAAAGCCGACAACGCATCTGCGAGCCTTTTGGTAGTTTCTATAAAAGAGACCATAATGCCAATATTTCCTTTTCAATATTTCTTTCATGGAAATATAATTTTTTAAATTAAAAAAAATATGTTACTTTTTCTTATCTTGGCTAGCCGAATTGCAGTGAAATATTTACTTAATCTTAATTGAAACGTTCAGATCGTTGCATTATAATCTTAAAACGGCTTAAAAACTACACATGGAAAGTTATAAAGCAAAAATAATTATTTTGAAGTATTTGAAAAAAGTACTGAATTAGCGTATATTCAGTTTCGCCCAAAACAATAGAACCACGTCATTGATTGAAAATAATACACGTTTCGCCCGCAGAGGCTTGACTGCCAACGTTTTACTGCGTTTGGAATCTAGTATTAAATAAATTCACGTAAATTTTAAAACAAAAAGAAACCTTAAATACGTGTGACTGATCTCAAAATAACAATAGATACCTAATATGATTTCAATGAATAGAATAACAATCAAATAACAATGAATAGAAGCTGTTCGAAAAATGCTATACTTGACTTACTTATAGCCGACCAAGAAGGTGCTTTACAATTTTGGATGACAGCTCCTAGTTAAAGAAAATTTTGCTAAGCGTTATGAATTAAGAGTTAATAAAAATAATTGACGTTCCCTCAGTAGTAACATGCCAGTACCGGCGTACATGATCTCTTCACACGTGGGGGTTGCTATCTTCTTGGAAACCTCATTCTTTAAATTTTTTATCACAAGCTGCAAAAAACAACGTCTATTATAACAACGACCAAGTAGAATTTAAAAATACTTATAATTATGACCGACCTTTAAAATTATTTTTATATTATAATGGCAACGTTGGCATAGCCTGGATCTACTATAACTTAATAAGATCAAACTATATGTAAACTTATTTTTGTTATATGCCGTGGACTTTATGTAAATAAATAAATAAGTAATAAATAAATAAGTAATAAATAAATAAATAAGTAAGTGTGTGGTTATGTAAGTAACCTGATTATTTTTCTCCAGGACAGAAATAAAAGTGGATGAAATTTCATCTGAAGCCATTAATAATGATATCTTTCTCGAACAAATAAATTTTCTTTTTTAAAAGTTTTTCATTCTTATAAGAGTTGCGGACGATAGATAAAAGAGGGAGATTGTAATGTTAATTGATACTGTCGCTTTATCTATACATATAAATAAAATTAAATGGTCTGTTTGTACGTCCAAATTTTTTTTTCTAATAATTGCATGTGCCTATAAAGACGATACCTAGAGCAAAAACCCAAGCTAAAACATTTTTGTCTGTCTGTCCATTTCATTTTCTTTATTTTTTTATTGGAGATAGGCAAGCGCTTGACCGCAGTCACACTTAATAAAGTGTAGATGCGGTCTACGGTGGAACGCCCAGTGCTAGAATGGGTCACCCATCTATCACCCGGTTGTAGCCAGAGCAACTTAACTTAGTGATCGACTCAAATGCCAACCACTGGTTAGGCCACGACCTCCTCAAAACTTCTACCAAGCTTACAGAGAACTAGAACAGCATATAAATAGCAACACATAAATATGCCATTTTTGTTCTGACAAATATAATAATGAAAAAAAAATCAGATTATCCAGAAATATAAAAGGTATAATATTATATCCTGAAGATAACTTGAAGACTTATTTTAAATGCCTTGTCGGTAGTTGAAAAACTTTTTTCAAAATAAAGTTAAAACATTTAAAAGTAAGTTTTTACGTATTAACTAAATTTTAAAAAAGGCTTAATATAAAAAAATACGCAGATGTCCATGGGCGCCGGTAGGCACTTCGGTGCCTGCTGCCTGCTCGTCTGCCTCCTTGTAACATAAAAAAAAACTCACCTTCGTATGAAAATCTTTAGGAAATCGATCAGAAACTCAAACAAGTTGAGGGGATTTTTATGTGAAAATCTCGTATTAATAATAATATTCTCATATGTTTTGGTAACGAGGGTGTCGTAGCTTAAAGGTTCGGCATTTGAGTCGATCGCTAGGTTAAGTAGCTCTTGCTGTAATCCGGTGACAGATGACCGACCCATTCTAACACTGGTTTATATTTGATATTCGACCTTCGTGTTCCGAAAGGCTCGTAAAACAGTGGGACCCGATTAATGAGTGACATTATTCGTGAGGCTGTAGAGATTCCGAGGTGGTTCCGAGGATGACGTCAGACGTCAATCGGTCATATTAAGTGGCCCTACAGCCATATCCTCTGCAATCTTAGTGGACCCTGATAATTGACCGGGATATCGCTAGAAAGAAATTATGTTCTTTTTTAAATATATACACATTAAAAGGGGCAAACGAGCAGGCGGTTCATCATCTAAGTGACTACCAACGCCGATACGTTGCCGGCGTTTAAAGAAGGATTTAGGCCACTGGGAATCCTCACAAACCGAAACGTGACAACAATACCATCACTTGAAGTGACAGCATTGCCACCGCTTTACGCCGATCTTATGTGAGAAGAAAGCACAAAAAGACTGCAAGCGCATCGCAACCTCTAATTAGATAAATAGATAGGAGTTATGAAAGGGACGGTGTAAAAGGATATAAAGGTAGAGGGAGAGGAGAAAAAGGACGCGGATACTACTGTCACGGACGGTATAGGGGTAGTGACAATAGCAGATAGAGTAGACCGGGGTCGCGTACCCGTAGTGGATCTAACCAGTTTCGGACAGATAAAAATGAAGATACATCCCCTGGAGGCGTTTCCGTAACAGCAATTATTTCCGCATATTATAAACCTACGCAAACCAGTTTAAAATAAATGTAAGTTTAGAGAATAAAGAATAGAGAGGTTTATATTGAAATTGCTTCCAACAATATACCTATACCTTATTGGCGAAACGTAAAAGTTTAACGTCTCATCTTTAATTGAACAAAGGTTTAATTCCGTGCTTGAGGGAAGTCATTGAGCTTCCTAAAACATAAAGTTTTTTAATCTCAGCTTTTGAAAGCGCTTCAAGCGACAATAGCAACGATCACTTTGATGCTTCAACTCGCAGAAAGTTCCATTGTAATTAGCTGCCATCGCTGAAATAATTCCGTAATTTTCATTACCAGCCGGTGTTATCGGCGGGACATTTTTCATATTTCCCCTCTCAGATCAACTTAAAAATATAGCCGTAATATTAATTTGTTTTACAATAAATTAAAAAAAATCCATTTAGATACAATCATATTGTGTACGTTTAGTTTAAAAAAAAAATAATTCTGACTTGAAAAGAAAGTTGGAAACCGATAGTTTATACTTCTTTTATGAAAGCCCTTAAGTCGTATCGGTTTGCAAACACCGGAGTTGGACACTGATTCAACAGAGATTTTATACAATATTCAACAGAGGTTTTATGCATAGTCATGAAACCCTTAGATCGCATGTGATAAAACTTATTATAGCAAAAAATTTATATGTAAAATGACCATACGGTTCGCATTGCCAAAAAGTTATGAGATCTCTTTTAGAGCCTCGCCTCTAACTCTACACGTCCTTACTCTACACATCGTAATTACACAGACTCTACACCTTAGTGAAAATATGTGGCTTGGCCAAATTTAGTACTAGTTGTTACCCGCGACTGCATCCGCGTAAGAATAGGCGAAATTTTTTAGCGTGATGATATAAATGGGCTATCTAACACTGAAATAATTTTTCAATTCGGACCAGTTGTTCCTGATTTTAGCGATTTCAAACAAACAAACAAACAACAGTCGGTGGCTAGCTATATTTTTGATAGGGATGTATTAAAGAAAATGGCCACACGATACAGACATGTCGCATATAACGTCTCCATTCCTTATCAAATTAAAGCAAGTCGCGATTTAAACTCGCTGCTAATTCTAGCCGGAGTTCAGGAAGATTATTCAAATCACCCTCAGACCGGGAGTTTCAGCTAGCGTCGCTAGTCCCATGTGTGATTAGGCCTGTGACTGGTTACGTCAACGAAGCGAAGCGAACAATACTTAGTAATAATATGAATTGTCTTGACTGGCCCGTTGGCGCAGTGGACAGTGACCCTGCATTCCGCCCCGGGGGTCGTGAGTTCGATTCCCGCCTCTTATATAAGAAAGAGGTATTGGTACCAGGACGCGCTGATCCAATTCGGCTACAAGCATGGCGCTATCTCTTATTAGAAAGGAAAAGGGATAGAGTAAAAGGATATAAAGGTAGATGCCGAGGAGAGAAAGGACGTTGTGCAGCAGTTGTTATATATGTATAGTAATTTGTGAATAGAAGAACCGTAAAACAAAATTCGGTCTGAGCGCTTGTGGTTATTTAAAATTGTGAATTGTATAGAATGTGCAAAATAAAATCTACAAGATAAACATGATATTGGCAACTTGGAATTTTTATTATTTTCTTTTTTGGGTTTTATACAGTCAAGTTATAAACAAGCCGGACTGTTTTGTCATCTTTAAAGTACAACCCGACCGCTTAGAATGTTAATATATCCCAAAAAATATGCTATTGATAATATATAATATTATTGAATTTGAATAATATTAATGCGTTATAAGAACACCGTGTTATAGGGGGATAACAGTATTTTATTTTTAAAGTACTGCAATAACGAGTACGATGTAAATTTTATTCTAGAAAATTACATAAGGCAATGTTTTAACGAAAACTGTAAGTATGAAAGTGAAATGTCAACTAACACGAAATTTCGAAAATCACGAGTCGTATAAAGATAAAATGTGGCAGGGAGGTACTTGATAGTTACTAGACATCCACTAAAAACAGGTGAAGGAGGTCTAAAGCACAGTTTTAATTTTACGCGAGCAAAGTCACTTAAAATGAATGATATAATTGTTATTGGGCCGTGAATATACGAGACCATTGTCTTCGAATCACGGATAAAAAAGATTTTTTTTTCATTTCACGGTCATTTTTTATTGTCCTTTGGTAAGATCACTTTTGGTCTGTTATTTGAATCGCAATATACATAGCTCAATATTTACAATAAGAAAAAAAGTTGCTTTTAAAGCTTCTGTACCGCTTATTCGGTGAGCTTAAGGGTTAAGCTCGAGCTTACGGCAAAATCCGTTCTCCGCTCACAATTCAAATTAAATTAATACATCTTTGAACCAAAATATTATATGTAAGCGCTCGTGTTTTTTTTTTATGTTACAAGTGGGCAGGCAGCAGGCACCAGAGTGCCTACCGGCGCCCATGGACTTCTGCACGACCAGAAGGCCAGCAGATGCGCTGCCGGCCCTTAATGACGAGTTTTGCATTTTAAATTATAACAGGACAAATCGGTTCTCGCTTTACAGTTATTCGCAGTCACGGCTTGGTAATTATATTATTGTAAAAGAAGTATAATATAAAAGTTATTTGAAAATGGTGATAATATATGTCAAATAGTCATATGTGACCATTCAACTTTGATTCTGTAACGTGATGGTAAAAGTAGGCTAAACGGTTGCACGTCCAAAAAAAAAGTAAATTATTATCGATGTGAAAATTAAATTATTTCACTTGAAACTTTTTATTAAATATATTTTTCTTTATACTGAAAAAAAATTCGTCCGATCATCTCATTAGAATTGAATAATAAATGGAGCTATTGGCAAACTTAGAAAATAATACAAAAATAAAAGAAAAAAAACCTTAGATATAGAAACATTTAAAAAAATCATAAATTGAATTAGCTTTATGGATATTCACTAGAATAAATTCAATATTTTTGTAAATAAGCTTTTGGGTCATTTAAAAAACACGTTTAACGAACCAAACATTGTTTACATCCTTCAAACCAAAACGCCATTAACCTAGATTTATGTATATGTTTGCTATTATATTAAATGCCTAAAAAATGTAGAATTAATTATTCTTTTTAAAAAGAGTATGAATATATTTGACAAAAAAGTTTTGTTGGCTTAGAATTAGGTTAGTGCTCTTGCTTCTGTGGAAAATATTAAAAAAGAAATTAAACCGAACGTTATTTATCATAAATCAAAGTAAAGTTTCGTGAACTTTAATTTTAAGTCCTACATAAAGAGTGTATGGTACCCACGGAAAGAATTACCAATGGAGCCACGCCGTACAATTATTTAAATTTTAATAAATAATAAGAATTGTACATATACGTATAATAATACAAAACAGATAAATCTTTTTCTTTTTAATTAATACGATTCAATAAATCCTTTTTGGATGAATTGCTCATTATGTCTATTTAAAGAGATTGAAAGTTGAACCCTTTTTATTAAAGTAAGTTTGTACTCACCAGGTGCCGCTCAGCAGATGACTTAATGTATGCACTTTGATAAGTAACCAACTTGCGAATTGTTTGGCGACGGTAAAAGATTCAAAGCTAGAAATGTCATCGCGCGGCTAGGGCGCGTACAGATATGACGCTACTACGACGTGAGATTGTGGGGGTTCCGGGGATGACGTCAGATGATATTTGGTCATCTTAACTCGGCTCCTTTGCAATTCAGGCAGACCCAGGATAATAGGAATTAGGATATCGATATGAACAACAAGTTATTATTCTCTAACTACTAAGTTTGTCAAATTTTTGATGAGTGTTGTATTTTTCTTTGTATTTCGGATAGTGAGTAACGTTATTCAATGTATGATTTTTTATAGCTATTTTTCATAATATATTTTTTTTTTAGTAATTATATATTTCACGACGAATTTTCTTTTAAAGTTAGTCTGTCCACTACATCTATACTAATGTATAAAGCTGAAGACTTTGTTTGTTTGCTTGAACGAGCTAGTATCAAGAACTACTGGTCATCACTAATTCAACAACAATGGATCTGTAATAATCTATCTATAATAATAATCTTGATAATAGTCATAAAAATATCCCATCCTATTAAGGTTAATAGATTATACCAGTTTTTCTATTTATTTTTTTTAGCCTGTAACGTGAACTGGTTAAAAAATCCTCATAGATCTTTACTATCAATTTTGTATAGTTATCATAGCGCGTTTGGAGCGTTTCTTGTTTATACTTAAGTAATTTAAGACATATTTCGAATATATGTATGCATTTTAATTAAGCTATTTTTATATTTCGACACTTATATCAATTGTTTTAGATTGATAGGATAGGTAATGTTTTGAACGTTAGTGACGTCAATCGTGATCCCTCATTAAACTGTTCACTCCCTTAGATATAGAAACATTTAAAAAAATCATAAATTGAATTAGCTTTATGGATATTCACTAGAATAAATTCAATATTATTGTAAATAAGCTTTTGGGTCATTTAAAAAACACGTTTAACGAACCAAACATTGTTTACATCCTTGAAACCAAAACGCCATTAACCTAGATTTATGTATATGTTTGCTATTATATTAAATGCCTAAAAAATGTAGAATAAATTATTCTTTTTAAAAAGAGTATGAATATATTTGACAAAAAAGTTTTGTTGGTTTAGAATTAGGTTAGTGCTCTTGCTTCTGTAGAAAATATTAAAAAAGAAATTAAACCGAACGTTATTTATCATAAATCAAAGTAAAGTTTCGTGAACTTTAATTTTAA
>JANCMC010031359.1:54355-70998 GCA_024363005.1 Charaxes varanes | reverse complement strand
AGATGAATTTTTCCAATCGGTCCAGTGGTTCTAAGCTTTCTCCGCCATACTGAGTACCTTACACGTTTCAACCCGCCCTTCAACCGTTGATATACAGCGGTTTTAGTAGTGTCTCTATACTCCAAAAGCCATTAACGCAGGGAAGCAGATACTTCCTACAGTGGTAAGTTTTTTTAATATAATAAGAGCGGGCGGTAAGTGACCATCGACGCCCATGGACATATAAATAAATATATACAGGACTATATGACACACGTACGTCTGTTCCTAGAGTGGGCTACTTAATGGCTGTTGTGTTATAGATAGCAGACGCCTGTTATACGCATATATATATTTTTTGAAATATATAAATACATACGTATAGATAGTACACCCAAACCTACAACTACAATTGTAAAAATCCTCAAAATGTTTCATGTCTTTAATCCAATATTAAATCACTTCTGAGCTGCTTTGCCTTGTATTAGAGCAATATTTGACCAGTAGTACTTTTACTGGTACTTTTTAATGACATCACTTTGAGCACCAGTGGAATGACACACATTACCGAGCAGACCCCATCGTTGCGTATTCATCTTATTGTGTTTTTAATCTAAGTCCAATCTGCTTCTGTTTGTCTGCTGAACTAGATTAGATTGCACCAAAGCTGAAAACGCTTTTTTTTTTTTTTCCTCTTTTCTCAGCGGCAATTATTTTAGACGGGAATGCGGGGCGAATAACGTTTTAACATTTAAGGAATGGAAATATCCCCGCTAAAACAGTTAGGAACTTGAGGAAATATGTATACTAAATTATTACATAACCAAATGTAACAACTAAAAATATATAATAAATGTCGAAACATAACCATCATTCACTAAGCCACATCCGCGTTAAAATACTTGGGTTAATATTTAACGGGATGACACAAATTTGCCGTCAAAAGACGTTAAGGACGCAGGTAAATATTATTTTTTTAAATTGAATTTCCTGTTTTTAGCATACATATTTAACGCGTCCACAGCCAAAACATCCAGTGACTTTTCCATTCTAAAATTATACCGACGAAATTCTTACACAAATCCATATAAACGAAAATAAACGCTGCCAAGCGCAAAACCCGAGAACGACTTGACCAGTTCGGCTTTGATTTCTTCATATGACTTTAGAAACATGCGAAGATTCTTCTAATTCTTGAGGTACACGGAAAGTTTTAAAATTAACTTCTTATATTTTCCATAAATATCGAAATGTGTCTGTGCACCTAGTCATTTAATAATAAACAATTTATATACCTATTATACGGTTGTAAAACTATAATAGTTATGTTACGGCACTTTGTCGTGTCTCTTCAGTAATTGCCGTAGTCTGACTAATAAGGTACCTACTACGAGATTTCAACATCGATTGGGGCTCACCCACTTAACGGCGCATTTTCGACGACCTTCGCCGTAATAAACACTGACCGCTCCGCTCTCTTGACAGCTGATATAACAATGGGTTTTGTCTTTACGTGTGTGTAAATAATTTTTATAGACATTTACCTGCACATGTTTACTATTTCATGGTTTTAAGGTTTCATAACTCCTAACGAAAAAGGAACCCTTATATGATCGCTTCGTTTTCCGTCCGTCTGTCAAGACATTTTTTCTCAGGAACGCGTAGAGCTATAAAGTTAATAATAGTACTAAATATTGCAGTCTGCGGTCACTGGAATCTGTAAGAAAACTATCTCTCTAAGTGTATGCAATCAAAAGATATGGCCGTTTATGTCACATCCCATTCGTTTGCAAACCAAAACCTATAGGGTACCTCCCGTTGATCTAGAATCTTGAAATTTGGCAAGAAGCTATATCTTGAAGTACAAGTAAAAGGGAAAATTCTGAAAACTGTAAATTTGTAGTTACATTACAAAAAATGGCGGTGACTTTGTCAAAATAAAAGCAATTTTATGAAAGTATAAATCTTAAAGAAACTGGTAGATAGTTCGGAACCCTTAGTGCCCGAATCTTGCTCGCCCTTGCCAATTTTATTATTGTAATATCTAATTTACAGAATTTTTAGTATACATGACGCTATATGTAGTCTCGGATTAGAGCCTAAATATTCATATATTTAGGCTCTGATCCGAGATATTGACAGGTACAAGGTTGGACTGAACTAAATCTTTGAATTGCTTGGATTCCTTCCCTCGCTGTACTCAATTTTTTTGCGTTAGTTAAAGGAAAAGAAAACGTTAGACATCCATAGAATAGTTCTAGCACCTTAAGAAAAATAATAAATACGAATCGAAAAATGTATTAGATTAACAATCGGAAATCAAGATATAAAGATTAAGACAAATACCGATTTTTTGGCAAATCTCATAATAATGCGTTGTACACGCGCCGGCAATATCCGGCGTTGATCGTACTTCGAGCGTAATAAATACGATTTGTTTTATTTTGAGAATAGACTGTCGTTGACCCCATCATGGAAAAGTAAAAAGGTTTGTGACGTCATGGCAAAATTAAAAAACATTAAAACAAATTCGCAGCTGTTGTTCTCTTTTAATTATTTTTCATACATCCCTTGAATTGAAAAATGCCTACCCCTACCCTCCTGGATGACACACCAAAGGGGTAGTGGTTTCTAAAATGTGACATCCTGTGACAAGGACGAAGGGGAAGTTAATTAAATCGTAAAATTCGTGTGACGTAATTCTCCTTAAGTCCTTTTTTTTTGTTTTTTGTAGTTCCAGAGATGATCGCGTTTAAGTAAACGAACAAACAAACTCTTCAGCCATGGACTTCATACAGGGTTATTAGTAGTTCCACGTTTTCCCGTTAGGCGGTGTTAGGGGTGACTATTTGCGATAATTTAAACGCCCAAATGCATTATGCAAATGTGAACTATTTTTGAGTTATCGCGTTTTATTAGCTATTTCTTAATAAGTCAGAAAAGCAACTTCAAAAATTTCTTTGTCAAAAAAAGTATCAAATTAACATGTAATTTTTTTCTTTTGGTTAGTAAAAAAGATTAATCACTGGTTATTCATCAATTTTAATCCAACAATTATCAGTTCGAATTTTAAAATGCGAAACGGATAACAATATTATTTCAATTTTTTTCTTAAAATTTTTTCCACGTACTTAAGTAACGTACTTAAAAACGAGAAAACAAACATGACGGCGAAACGTCATAGATTAGGAATTTCATGAGACCCCGGACATAGAGATTACCTACACCCCTGTATTTGGCACCATTAAATTGTAAGAATCCTTATATAGTAATCTATCTCGCAAGGTTGTGAACTGCCGAAGATTGTGAACTGAATATCTTCAGTTCTCATCTACCTCACGCGCTTTAATTGTCAACTAACCGAAGACTGTCCTACAACAAAACATATAAAAAAATATTTAAGCTATCAACATTTTATATTTGATACACTATAAATAAAGCCCATAAAATAATTTCTTTCGTATCTTGAAATTACTCCATAAACCAATAAAAACGATTGCCAAATCGAGCCGATGGCCGCGGTTTGCAATCTGGCAACGAAGGTGTCGGATCTACGACCTTCGGTAAACAAGGACACGGTTCTGCAGGTGGGGCAGCACTTGAGCTGCTATGAACCCGTGCACGACAAAAGTATCCAAAATCTGGTCGATCCTGACAGAGTTTCTCATGCATACAAGAATCGAACAAAGCCTGAGTCTTTCGACAGTGCGAAAACGTGTAATTGCCTGAACTCTTGTCAACACAGTTTGCGTAGAGGTTGAATTCTGGCTTGCATTTTTGCTTGATAAGTTTAAATAACCCAACAGTACATGAAGTTACTCTCTTCCCGAGATCAACACAGGCGCGCGGATCGTTCGACTCGAATCTACATAGCATGAACTCGTTGTTTATATTCTCGCAGTGTTTGCCCACGTAGGGAGCAGCGGCCATCAGAGTAGCCGTAGACATGTTGCATTCTTCCACGTTTAAAGCTGCGAACTCCGGTAATTTCACTTCCTTTGTTACAACCATTTTCTATAATTATTGAAATAGACAAATATTGAATATTTACAATACAGTAAAGTTATTAAATAATATCTAAATACTATATTTGTGACTACAAAGTTCTTTCTTCAGTAAGCTTTATTTTAGGAATGACATAATATTGTCAAAAGAAATCTAATGAATTTACGGTACACATATAAAACCTTAGATAAAATATTATGTAAAAAGCTCAGATTAACAACCTCCAAATGCCAATAATGTACATATATCCTATTTAAACAATAATGAACAAGGAAATGCTGTGGGAGATCCTAAAGAAAAGAAAAAAAAAAGTGTAAGAGAATTGAACAAAAGGAAAATGAATCGTTAAAGGGTACAACTGGAAGGAACAAATCAAAAAAGACATATTCAAGCTGAGAACAAAGGAAGAGTCACAGGAGATAGGAGTTGGTGGAGGCAGTGCATTAGTGAAGTCAAGTACTAACTAGTGAAACAAGATATATCAGATAATCCAATCCAAATTTGCTGCCACAAGCCTCTATTCTTATGAAAACATAAGATAAACACAGCAGTGTTAGAAAAAATTAAATTAATAAATAATATTTACTATAACAGTTAGATACTACAATACGGTTGTCATACCAGTTATTGTGAGCGAGTTGGCGCGCGGCTTGCGGCGCGAGAAGTGGCGCTCCACCCACTTCAGCATGGCCAGCACCGCGTCCGGCGACGACAGCCGGCGCTCGGCCGACGTCTTGGTGATGCTGGACGACGCGATGCGGAACGTCGCCGCCATACCCTTGAGCGCCTGGAAACGTTCAATTAATTGTAATTAATACTTTTTTTATGTACCAGGGGCAAACGAGCAGCAGGCACCAAATTGCCTACCGACGCGCATGGACATCTGCATGACCAGAAGGTTAGCAGATAGGTTGCCGGCCTTTAATGACGTGATTAGGCCGCCAGGAAGTCTTCCAAACCGAACGAAACGCGACAACAACAGGCTGGGCGCGCGCGCCACAGTGAGTGACCGTTTACCTTATCTATTTGATTCATATAGAAATCCCATTTGTAAGGTAAAAAATAGTTTGTGTTTAACAGCATACGTCACGAGCAGATGTCGTGAACCGAATATTTTGTTTGTAAGCATTTGGCATCTTGATAGATAGTTTTTCTTTAATTATCCATTCCACCATTAGGTAGGCCACATTCCAGAGAGTACTAGCGCTATTTTAAACTGGATCCCACAAGGCAACCCAACATACACATTACGCAAGTACTACAAATTTCACCCCTACTATCATTCGCGCCTACTTCAAAATGCCGAAAGGGTGTGGGGTCTAAACAAAGCGCCTCTATGTAGCGACAGTTTAACCACAGGTTGGCGGGGGTTAAATAACGACCACCACCAGAAAGTGGTACTGTCATCCGGACGCGCCTGCCTAATTCGGCTGCAAAAGAACTTCAAGCGTGGACGCTACCGGGAAGTCGGAGCCCGTCCATCTTTCTTTTTATATGGACAACGCATATAGGTATGACAGAAATAGATGTGCATGAAAAAATGTATCGTCTATAATCTTCTACCTAGCGTCATCCTGGTTTAGTACCAGGGCCCGCTTAAATCGCAGAGGAGGTGGCTGTGGGGGAGTTAAGAAGTCTGACGTCATCCCGGAAACCCCACAATCTTTCCGAGTAATGTCAGTGATATTAATTAAGACCCACTATTTTACGGGCCTTCCGACCTCTATAATACACCTATGACACACAGGCAGACGACGCCCGGGAAGTGCGTACTTTTACAAGGTCGGCTTGAATATTGGAACACTAAGAGATGTTAAGAACTATAAAGAATTATTACCCTATGATGCTATTAGACACTGCATATGAGAAGGTCGTAGCTTTATTAGTGGCCGGCATTTGAGTCGATCGCTTGGTTAAGTAGCTCTAACCGCGGCCGGGTGATAGATGGGTGACCAATTCTAACGCAAATAATAAAAGGTTCACAAGTGCTTACAAAAAAGTCTATATGAATAAACGGTTTTGACTTTAGACTTTGAAAGATCCGACTTCATCCGTATTTCGGCAGGCACGTAAAAATGTGGGTCCTGATTAATGTCTTGGAAATATTAATTAGAGGTAGCGCCACTTTTGCAGTCTTTTTGGTTTGCAGGCTCTTAAATCTATGTCTGAAATTTTAATTCCTTGCACAATGACATTGTTGTATTTAACAATGAACATTCATACGGTCATCATTACCATGCTTTGACACTATCTATAAATAGTAAAAGTTTTACAGGTGTGTGTAAATCGTTTGGTATTAGTATGCGTGAGGTTTTAATTTAATAATTTCATGAACTAATAACGTATATTTTATAAAAATATTGGCATTCGCATACCATCCTCTATATAAACTATTTTTTTGCCATTTTTAATAGTCCTCCGTCGGCGCAATTTTCATAGGACGGGGCAAAGACTTTTCTCTTCACTTTTTTTTTTAAAAGAATTTTATGAAGACTTTTTAGGTATGACTAATAGTCCCGCTGACGGGCCCCGGCACCCATGAAGTGCTGGTAGACGCTTAGCTGCCTAGTGGCTGCTCGTTAGCCCCTTATAACATAAAAAGAAAAACTTAAGCGATCCTGAAAAGAGACTAGAATTTTCTACATTTTTTGTCTATTAGATTAATTTCAATACATGTCATCGCAAGATGGGTTTAGACCAATCGAACATAGTGCTAGAGCTACGTAGCCAAGGATATCTGCGGTTGCCAAATGAACCAGTAGTAATCGTGACTACACTTCTAATTTGGTGACGTCGCCAAACCGTCGCCAAGTGAGTTGTCCTAAATTTCAATATGCAGCCTATATCCTAATAGCCTAATCCGTTTGGCAACTGCAGGTACCCATGGCTACGTAGAAGGCAACGTCGCCTACGACAACTAGAGATGTGCGAAAACGTTAAAAAATATAACCTATGATGCGGATAAACTACGGGTAGATATATATATATATATATATATATATATATATATATACACATATATACATAGATAAGAATCATATCAAATATTTAAACTCAAGTCTGTGTGGTATAATAACATTATGATCTATTTATATCGAGTACGTACCACGCTAATTAATTTTGATTTATCGATATTTCGATCCAGTTAAATAGACTGTGGTCGCCACAATTTAAATTAATTATCGTATCGTGGTATGTACTCGATAAAAAAAGATCATAAGAATTATATCCTCGGATACGGAGACAGATCTCAATGTTCTAACCAATCTAGTATGTCGGTGCCCTAATTAATCTTCTAATATATAAAATTCTCGTGTCACGGGGTGCGTTGCCAAGCTCCTCCGCAACGTCTCGACCGATTTTCATGAAATTTTGCATGCATATTGGCTAAGGTTGAAAATAGGTCAACATCTATTTTTCATACTCCTAAGTGATAAGGGTGGCCCACGCGGACGGAGTCGTGGGAGGCAGCTAGTATTTTTATAAAATATGCATTATAAATTTATTAAATTATTAAAATAAAACCACATGCACACAAATGGCAAGCGATTTACACACACATGTAAACATTTTACTTGAGTTTGAATTTAAGAATCTGTCAAAGCGTAGCCACGGCGACGGTAAAAATATTCATTGTTGAATATGTATTACAATGTGTAAAAAGAATTAGACTTGACAGCATTGCCGCCACTTCACGCCCATCTCATGCCAGAGGATGCTGTTCGCTTGGCTGAGTTCTGGAACGGAATTGTTTGATGCGCCATCAACACGACAAGAAGCACTACCACTACCAGAAAGCTCGCAGATGCGTTGTCGGCCTTTGAGAAATGAGTACTTTAAGTGTCATTTATAAATGTGTATATTGTTAGCGATGTATGTAAATATGTATATGTATGTAAACGTTATGGATACATTGTATTGTTAGTTAAATATGATTTAGATGTAATTGTGTCGGTATTCACATTTATTTAATACTTTTACCCGGAAACATTGTTAACTTCATAAAAGGTATAAATAAGGCCGCACAAAGTTCACGCGTCATTCTTGTTCCCCAAGTTAGGTATGTTTCTCGCTATAATTCAAAAACGGACGGGCGTTTTTAACTCCTGTCTGTTTTATTTTATTCGAATTATTTTTGAGCAGGTTTTAAAATAAGGGAGAGAGGAAAATTCAAAATAAAATTTAAAGATGTCAGAATAGGTCGCAACTTCGGGGTCCTTTCAGTAGAGGCGTGCAGGACCTTTCGTCTGACCGTAAATTGGGCAAGACAACGTCTGCGGGATCCGCTAGACATATATTAAAATTAAAAACTTATTAACATAAATAAAATTTATTTATCAGTCAGCTCGACTGTCGAAAAGTATATCAGGAAGTGGGGAAATAGCTTCTTAATAAGTGACGCTGTATTATCTACGAATATTCGGTTATATATTACTCACTTGATAAGTGTATCCAATTTTTTCAGTATTAATAATGCAGGTTGCTTTTAATTTCTCCAACTCTTTTTGAAGTTCTTGAATGAGCGTTTCAAGCTCAATTTTTGCTTCCCTATATTTAGCGTGATGGTCCCACATGATTCCCTCCACCTCTAGTTTATGTTCCTCTAACTTTAAATAGAATTAATACAGTTCGCAACGAACGATTATAAAAACCGATACTTGGCAAATGCCAATAAAAGATTGACATTATTAATTAGTCGTTAAATTAATGCCCTCGACGATCCGACAGGCCGAGGAAGAGGTGGCGTGACGATTTGAATACATTTGCGAGGAAGTTGTAGATGAGATTGACCTAGCAAAGAGGAAGTTGGATCAAGAAGGGGAAGGCCTTTGCTCAGCAGTGAGACACAATAGGCTAATAAAAAAAAAATAATGTACTTCAGTTTTTTATTTTTATGTGCCATATACAAGCTGACTGGTAAGACACTTAAGATACACGTGACCCTGAAATTTGACGATCATATATAAAGAAAAAAATAACATTAAATATAAATATTAATTAACTACTGCATGAGATTAAGAGAAAGTTGTCCAATTATGTACGCAACGCATGGACATAGCGTGTGGTCACTGTCACGCGGCGAGTTACGCAACAGGTAGGTTGCTTTGTGAGTACACGCCCGCAAACGTAAGGTCACACTTCATCTAATTTTAAGAGATTGTGTTCAGAAAATTAAGTACCAATTTTTATTAAATAATTATAACGATAATCGAGTCCCCAGTCCGCCCTGTATAAATATTTCAAAAAGCAAAAAAAAACTCTCGCTATCCTTTAGAGAGGTGCTTGCAAGTAGTGTTGTGCCACAAATACTAATCGATATATTTTGATCTTTTGAAAATCAGTACTACTATCTATATCACTGAATACTAGCTGGTAAATGATTACTAAAATTTAAATATCATCTTAATATATAAAAATCCAGTATCACTATGTATATATTCCCAGTGAACTCCTTATCAAGTCAACCAATATTCATGAAAGTTGGCATTTATGTATGTGTAATTTGGTTAAAATTAAGAGATGTATACATAGTTTTTATTTTGATTAGTCTTTTTTTTACATTTTTTCTTTTAAATCCTTCCTAAATCAATCAGCCACAGCAATACGAAAGAGAGAGAGAGATAGATAGATAGAGAGGGACATACATTGAATTGTAATACTTTACCCGATCAAATTTATACTCTATGTGAGCAACTTCTTCTTTATCTCGTTGTTTATAAAGAGCCTCCCATCGTTTATTATTGTGGTCAACCAAGGATTCACGTTCCATATTAATTGCTTGCTCTATCAGAAACAATTGTTTTTCATATGCTCTTTGCATTATCGTGATTTGTTTTTCGATTCTATCTGATAGTTCTTTTATATCGTTGTCCTTAAAGAAAATAACAAAACTAACTTAAAATTATGAAGCCATTATCTATATATTCAGGCAGTTCAGAAGTTCTTACAAAGTATTAGTTATTCTTCTTCATAGGCGTTATCCCGGTTAAGTACCAGGGTCCGCTTAGATTGTAGAGGATGTAGTTATAGGGCGAATTAAGATAACCGACTGCCATCTGTTGCATCCTCGGAACCCCCAGTATCAATTATAGTTTAAAGTATAACTAACAGTATATACGACATTTTAATTTTTATAACAACATTGTTAAATTTAACAATTAATACTGGATACACATGCGGTCGTCACGACTTCTCTTTGACATAATCTTATAGTAAAATGCATACATATGTGTGTAAATCGTTTGGCATTGTTTAATTTTAATAATTGAATATATTAATATTGCATTTGTTATAAAAATATTAGCAATAGCACACCATCCTCTATACTATAAACTACAATTGTGCTAAATTTCATACTCCTCTGTATGTGCAATTCTCGTAAGGTAGTACCGAAACTTTTTGCTTCTCGTTAATATACCTGTATATAATACCTGTTTCTGTAAATCTTCATAGTAAGCCAAGTCCATCTTCTTAAGATCGTCCTTTAGCTCACCTATAACGTGATCCTTTTCTGCTAAGAGTTCGTCACATTTTCGTTTTTGCTCCAAAATTGCAGCATTAATATCTAGAGGATCTTTAATTTCAAGCATAACTTCCCAGTTTGCAGTTATGACATCGTACTGAATCTGTGCTTCGGCTGCTTCTGCTTCTAACTTTTCCAGAGTATCTAGATCAAAAATAGGTAATTTTTTATAAGGCAGCAGATAGGCTGCTAGCCTTTAAGAAATGAGTATGCTCTTTTCTTGAACGTCCCTGAGTAGCATCGAAAAACCGAAGCTGGCAACTTATTCCACAAAGAGGTATAATAATAGGTAGAAACTTTAATTTTTATATCGTACCTTGCGTTTTATCAAAAAATTGAGTACGACGTACAACTTCACGTTCGTCAGTTGTGACCTTGACATTAGTAACCTTAGCCGTCCCATCCAGTGCTAGTCTTTGAAGCTCTTCAGCGGCGGTTGTTGTAGCTAATTCTATGGGACCTGGCTCTTCTTCTTTTAATATCTCCTCTAAAGGTTGTTCAGCTCTAGAAAACAGCAGAAATAGAAATTGTTTATGGAATATTTATATTTTTCTTCTTGGCGTTTGATTGGCAAGCACTATATTCTTTGAGCCCAGAATGTAGCCTCATCAGCTGGCCTATTATAGCCGCTACACATTTCGATAAATCGTTGCGAAGAAACTGTACAGTTTTATCGACGTTTATTCATATACGTGTATAACGTTTTCAATTAAGCTGCACAGGTTTATCGCACCGATTGTAGGTACAGTTTTTTCGCAACGATGTATCGAAACGTATACAGTGGCTTTTAGTGGCAGCCTCCTGCGTGCAGGTATCAAGGCACTATAAAAGATTAGACATCGTTTGCACTGCACCACATCAATATCTCAAGTTACTGTCCTTTGTGAATCTATACCTTGACATATTTTCCTTGCACCTGCCAACCTGTGTTCGAGTCCATTAAGTGACTTCCAGGTTTGCCAAGGTCAATTATGGCCATTATAATTATTGTTTGTTAATAGTTCTCATTTGCAACATATAGCTTCATATGGATTTGATAACCCCCCCTAAACGTGTTACGTTATTCATGGACGACCCCTTAGGAGAGACTTTGTGACAAAGAACGATGCTATTGCAATACCTAAGATTTTTGGATATTTGGCTCCAAGTAATCTTAAAAACACTGGTGAACGTATATATTTGTACGAGAAAAAAATTACAAGGACAAAAATAAAGATTTAGTTGCACAACTACAGGAATATGCAGCTAAATATAGAACTCCACTTCCGACCTTTCTCCAAAGTTAGCAAAAGCGTCCCAATTTTTCAAAGGACGGCCGCGCACGGATTTATGTTCGCATCACAAAGAGATAAGACCTCACAGTTTCCATTAATATCAATTAGGCTATCGAACTTTGAAAGATTTTTTTCCAAATCGGTACTGGTCCGATTTGGAACTCGGACCCGACAGACGCTGTACTGCCCAAGCGATGGGCTACTTACTACATTCTATTATCCTATAATATTGTCCCCATTCCCGTTTCCTGTCCTTTTCCCGTTCCCATTTCCTGTCTTTTTCCCGTTCCCATTCCATAATGTTTCACCATTTTGGCGTTCGTGGCTTAAACATGAAACATAGATATATGTTTTTTTGTAGAACAATTTGAGATAAACATTTCCTGCATACACTATATACGTATAATGCTAATGTATTTTGCGGCGCACGCCAGAATAGCTCGCGGAAGGTAGAATTTTCTCCTACTTACTTTGAAATTATAGTTCGAGCCCCATCCATAGCGGTGTTCCAGTCAGAATGGAAAAGTGTCAGGTACACCTTCCATAGCAACTCTTTACATCACAATTCACTTCATTATTTCCATCAACAACTTAAGTCAACACTCAAGCCTTTTCCTGGGCCTTGTTGCTTCCTATGATCTCTCTCCGAGAATTCCCCCCATCACGACATCCAGCTTTGAGTCTCGGTCGAGCCCCTTCCATAGCGGTGTTCCAGTCAGAATGGAAAAGTGTCAGGTGCACCTTCCATAGCAACTCTTTACATCACAATTCACTTCATTATTTCCATCAACAACATAGTTTGTTATTAGAATACCTCCCTCTAGTTATTAACTTATTTCAGTTATCAAATATTCTGTTTCTATTTGGCAACTTACAATTTTTTTTGCATATTCTTTATTTTTTATTAATGAAAATAATAGGGCGGACCAGGCCTCCTCGCCGCCCAGCATGGAGACGACCACGCTGGGAAGCGAGAGATCCTGGCCGACCACCGCAGTCAGACTGCGGCGCTGTTCGAACCACTGCGGACAGAACTTGAGTGTGCTGCGCCGTGCCCTCCTCTGCTTCGCAGTCTTGGCACGCCGCGGTTTCCTCCCTATCCGGTGCACGAACGTACTGAAGCACCCATGCCCGGATAGGACATGCACCATATGGAAAGAGAGAAAACCGTGGGACCGCTCGAGCCAGTCCTGGAGGACAGGCCCGAGCGCGTCCAGCGTCCTACGGCCGAACGGGGCCGTGGCGCTAAGTAGGTTGTATTTAGACCTCATCACACTTTATGCAAACAAGCAGGCGGTTTACATAATCGACTACTGACACCCATGGACATCTATACCAAGACTATTAGACTACCGGGAGTTCCCACAAACCAAACGAAACGCGACAACAATAACATCACTTAATGTGACAGCATTGCCGCCTCTTCACGCCAACCTTATGTGAGAAAGAGGAACTGGTACCCGGACGCGCCTGCACAATACGGCTGCAGAGCAAAAAGACTACAAGCATGGCTTTACCTCTAATAATCGCAGTCAACAGTCTGCCACGTGTGATGATTATGAGAAAATCACCCAATGGCAGTTTGAAGAACTTGTGATTAGAGAGTTAATGTTAGAAGTATGCATTGCAGATGTCCATGGGCGTCGATAGGCACTTCGGTGCCTGCTGCCTGCTCGTCTGCCCCCTTGTAACATAAAAAAAATAAATAAATAAATAATGTAGACATTATATGCCTTTTATTTGACCTAATCTATCTCTCTTTACCATAATGTATTTACTAGGCTAAACAGAATTTTTAGCAATGTTACAGCGCCATCTAGCGAAATGAAGAAAGACTATCTGGAACAACCGTATGGTCGACGACTAGTGGTAATAATAGTATTACCGACCTGACGTCGTAGAGACAGGCCTATGCAATCTCGGAGCTAGGGACTGGCAAGAGTCAGTACAGGACCAAAACAAGTGGCGGCAAATCCTTGCGTAGGCCAAAACTCATTCTGTGTTGAAAATAGAATAATTACTCCAATTAATCAAGTATAAATAAGGCTACAAGGTCGTGTGTTCGGTTGCCACTTCGAGTCTGGGTGTATTACTCATATGTATGTAATTATATATTTCTAAAAAACATATATTTTTGTATGACAGGCGGCTGTTACCTATAACATAGGCATTAAGTTGTCTACCTCAGGAACAGACGTCCATGTATCATATAGTCCTGTATATATTTATTTATTTATATAATTTTTCTATATAGAACAGAATTTACGTATTATCGACGCAGTGAAATTCGAACCTTCGCCTTCTAGGAGACCAGGAGATTACTTAAATTACTTGTTAGTACTAGTTACTTACTGTGATCTAGACTGTAACGTTACTAAATGCTCAGTTGATATTGTCGCTCCCCCTATACCGTCCGTGACAGTAGTATCCGCATCCTTTCTCTCCTCCCCACCTACCTTTATATCTTTTTACTCCATCCCTTTCCCTTACTCCTGTCTTTCTAATTAGAGGTAGCGCCACGCCTTTAGTCGAACTGGGATGGCGCGACCGGGTACCAGTACCTTTTTTTTACATAAGATGGTGGCAATGCTGTCACGTCAAGTGATGGTATTGTTGTCGGGTTTCGTTCGGTTTTCGAGACTTCCCGGTGGCTTAAATTCGTCATTAAAGGCCGGCAACGCATCTGCTAGCCTCCTGGTTGTACAGATGTCCATGGGTGTCGGTAGGCACTTAGCTGCTTGCTGCCTGCTCGTTTGCCCCTTGCAGGAGTATCATTGAATAGGTCTTTTAAAATAAAGGGAAGGTTTTATACACAGCTTTTTTATTAAGGGTACTATTTTGCATGGCGCGGAGGGAGAACTGGCCCGGGGACTTCCAGGGGTTCGATAACGCGTGAGGTTTTTCGCATTGTCCAAGTGACCTCAGAAGATACCTTTTATATACCTAGCGTACTGTATACAATAAGAAGTAACATTAGAAGGGACTTCATTATAAATACATTCCTACCTAACCTACTATTTTAATTGGATTCATTTGATATTATTTATTTTTATTAATACACTAGCTGTTCCTCGCTACTTGGTCAGCGTCAAATTCAACTTACCCTTAGACCTACTTAAGATAAAATATTTTCCAAAAAAAACGGCAGATTTTGTAACCTGCAATAACTTTTTTTCAGGGCAAAGCAGAAGGGATTAGTAGTCATTCGTTATTTCTAATAATACGGGAACGGGAACGGGATGATATAGGATAAGAGAAGTAGATAGTAAGTAGCACAACGTTTGAATAGGACATCGTCTGCCGGGTCCGCTAGTTACGAATATATTATGATTAAATGATTACATCTATAATATAGTTGGAGAGCTGCTGTAACAGTTCCAGGAAGGTATGTTCGGCAGGCTTTAATTGCAAACATAGAGAGACACAAATTTCTTAGCAATCCATGGATTTACCGTGCGGGTGCCGGGTCCATGGTGTTGTAGAGGAAGGAACCATAGCAGTGCCCGGGACTTGTGACCCAGGTGGAATTTTCTTTATATCTGTAGATATGCACAAAACCCGCTTTTCTACAGACATTCGATTATCCGCATGCCTAGTGACAACAATTAGTCTGGTTGATAAAGTTTTCACAGTAAATGAAAAAAAGATTCTTCCAAAATTTATAGTTACTGTAATGTTTATCACTTCTTCATAAAATGGAATTAGGGAAAATTGATACCATTAGATTTTACAATATTTTTGTATATTATACTTATCAATTTTTTTTATTTTCAGGCAACCTACATTGTACCAATAATATCAAAAGGCTACTTAAACAGAATTAAAACTCATCTACCACATATGCCTGAAACAAGTGATAATTTAGACTATAAGTATGTTAATTTTATCTACAACTTAATTATTAATCATTATATACATGGTTCTGGATGTCTAAATCTTAAAGTGCGCAGCGTCTTGCCACTTAACACTGATATGACGGTATTAAGAGAAATCACAATGTTTCCCGACTTACTACCATACACATATGAATCTAATTTTGATGACCATTTCAAAGCATTTCTGAAGTAATATTGTTTAAATTTTGATTTTATGTTATTAGCCAAGTCAACTTAGTTTGCATGAATATTATTCAGTTTTGAAGGTTTTAATAATTTCTATATTTTTGCACAGAGCCCTTAAATTGAAAATAAATTCATATAGGTTCTGGATATTTTTTTTAAAACTTATTTATTTAAGGGTCTTAAATCTGTTGGATATTTACACACAACTAAAGAAAGTAAGTTTACATTTCATGTCAATGTTCAAAGACCTTTTCAGGAGCCAGACATAGCTCAGTGTTTGTACATTTTTGTCCTTGAAGACTACAAAGTTCTATACAATTTTGCACAGCTACAGTCCTCAGTCAACCTACATGATCATTGAAATGATCATTCAAATGAAGCTATGTCTGGCTGGGGCATTATTCATATATATAGAATCAAATTCTATTGGTGTTCAAACTGCCTTATTAACATTACAATAACTGACTGTAAATAAATATATTTTAATAAAAACAAATTATTTTATTTTATATCTTTATTCTTCCTTAAATATTTTAAATACTAAATACAAACAAAATTCAAGTCTTACAAAAATATTGTTGATATTGCCTCTAGAAAATTATCATGATAAATAATACCCTAGTAATTTACTCTGCTTATAAAACTGATAGAATTACATAGAAATCAATTTATTTTTCCCTTGTTGTCCTACACAGTAACCGAGTATCTTATCTTATGTTTTGTGTTTGGAATTGTAATACTAAAAATAATCACTCATAATTAAACTTAGAAGCATGGAGTTTTCCTAGATATATTTAAGAC